>JBBPDJ010000019.1:8648871-8739676 GCA_037974625.1 Cucumis cinereus
AAGTTTCTTTTCCTCCGCTTATTGATATGCTTAAACTCAGCGGGTAGTCCCGCCTGACCTGGGGTCGCGTCGAGAGCACCTTACCTTTTTTCGTAGGAACATGTTGATGGTTTGAAAGACTTCTTCGAGCTTACTCTAGGTACTGGATTATTTGGCAAGACAACTTCGAGGCAGCCGTTTACATCTTCTTGGTGTTTCTTTTTCTCGTGTCGTTTTGAAGATTTGGGCATGCAAGATTCTAGATTCAAATAGGTTCCTTACGAGAGAATTTTTACGTTTTGCTTTGTATTTAGCTTTCTACGATTATTTTATCTTTGAGTGGTTTTGTTTAGCTTCATTATTTTCCTATGGAATTCGTTTTTAGATTGCCATCTCTTTTGTTGCCTAAGTTTCGCTTCTATTTTAGTCATTGACTGTATTCTTCCTTACTTTTTCTCTTAGTATAATACTCTTGTACTTTGGCCTTATGTCTCACTTATTAATAATAAACAAAGAGGCTTGTCTCCGTTTCAAAAAAATATATATATATATAATCTTCCTCCTGTTCAAGACCAAAAATTGCACCTTAAAACCACCCTTTCTCTATTCTGAATTATGAGACTTCCATTATACCATTGTTGATTCTGTCTTTCTTGTAGAAGCAATGCTTCTCTGAATTTTGACATAAATCTTCAATATCCTCTTGGAACCAGCAGAGATGGGAACTTGATAAAGGCAGATTTTTTTTTGCTTCCACATCTTAAGCTTGGAATAAATCATTCTCATACCAAATACAGTAGGAAGAGTCCAGAATTCTGCAGCTTTTCACCTCCATTTCTAGCTTGCTTTCCAGAAAGCTGATAACTGAGAGTGTCTGGAAGGGTAGAGGACGGGAGAGAGAGTGGAGAGAGAAGAGAGGAGAGAGAACTGCCTTCTAAGGATGAAGAGATAGAATTTGACCTATAGTCTCTTTTCATTTATTCAATGAAAAAATTTGCTCTTGAGAATAAATAAATAAAAACAATTCTAGAAAATTTTGAAATGCACGCATATGTGCAGCTATGTTCAAACCTGATGGGTTTTCAACTTCGATGAAATGCTTGGTGGAATTCTGACAGCCTCTTCCCCTTTCTCCCTCACAACATTCACTATATATCCTGTTGAGGCATCACCAAGGACTTCGACACTGGCACCTTCAGATAGATTTCCGCAAAAGCCAGCAGAGCTCATCATTTTAGAATTGGACGAAAACTGAACTTGTAATGATTTTAGACGTTCTTGGCGTTCCTTTAGAGAGAAAAATGAGACAAATAAAATTTAAACATGGTGAAGTATTCTCGAAAACATACAAAATTGCTCCATCAAATTTACCTTCTCTATGGCAATTTTTTTTTTGGTATCTTCTCCTAATTCAGCGTCATCAAGTATCCGCCGTATCTTTTTCTTACGCTTTCTCTTTGAGCTTATTGGTAACAACAGAAAAACAAGAGTCTAATTTAGCAATAATAAAAAAACAATTGTAAAGAAAACCAAGCAACAGTTTTAGGTAACTGAAGCTCAGGAAAAAAAATAGCAGCACCAGAAGCCTGATAATTTGTCTCAAAATGTTGTCAACTATAAGAATTTTGTTTAGTCAGATCATGCATATTCCTAAGAGGATAGGTTTTCTTAATTATCTACCTTTCAAGTGTCTCTATCCTAAAAGTTTAGAAATTGCAAGCTTCTCAAGAAAAGTCTGGATTTCTTGACATTTTTCCTATGGTTGAAAAGAAAAGATTCTTTGCCTGCTTCAACGTCTGTCCTCTTTGGTGTTGTTTCATTAAAACTGATATAGCTCCTAGATGGGTTTTATATTGGCTACTAGTCTTCTCCTTTTAAAAAAGGACAACCACGTCGTGTTTTACACTTGCTCTTAAACTAGATGGACTTTTCTTTGAACAAGAAACAACTTCTCAATTAGTATAATGAAAATGAATAAATAATCAAGAAATACAAACTCCCAAATAGACTGAAAGAAGAAATACAAACAACAAATACAACCTTATAAAGATAACCAAGAAAATAAACACACATTTAAAGAACTAAAAACTTTTGAATACTTTCATCTCAAAGACTTAGACAGCTTGCAAATGAAAGACGAAGCTATGAACAAGGCATCTACCAAAACACTACGAACCAACCAAAAGCTACTATAAATCTTCCCAATAAAAACAAGAACCAATCACCAATCAACAACAAAATAAACAAATAAAATAAATCAACCACAAGTTTTTTCTATGGGGTTCGGGTATTTTTTGCATCTTTCATGGAGTTTTGTTCGGCCGATGATAGTTTATTCTCCTTTAAGGATTTCTTTTTTTTGCAAAGGAAACAACTCTTTATTAATATTGATAAATAAAGAGGCAGAAGCTCTAAGTACAATCCTTTAAGTACTTCTATGTAACTAGGTTTGTAACTTTTTTTAACTTCAAAATCAAAAGTTTTGTTTATTTATCAGAAACAATTAGAGCCTTGTTTGTAATCCCCTTATCTATTTGAGGATAGCTCCATCTTCATTTTTATCTTTTTGTAGATTTTTTGGTTACGATAAATTACAATTATCTGTTTCCTAAAAGAAGTGCAGAAAAAGATTAATAGCAGCTGAGTTACCTGATAGTTACATTTATATCTGCATTTGAGTTGTCAGAATCGCTATCAGAGCTTGAACCTGTCAACTCTTCGAATCCTAAGGCTTCCTCCAACTGTGTGGTTAAGGGTTGCAAAAGTCTAGGGCGACAACAACAACAATGCCACCCAGAAGCCTGGGCCTTGAGCAAGCACTCGACACCAAGGTTCCTCTTTATGCAACCAGTACAAAAGAGTGTTTTACATGATTTACAACTTACTAAGTCAGCATTGCGGCCACACCATCCACAATAGCATTCAGAGTAATCAGGTTCCTGAAACCATTCTAATATGAGATCCAAGAACTTAAAGAAAAGCCTTGTTATAGATAACCATCCATGCCAAATACGATATGATTCTTTTTCTTTCAACAGAAACAAATCAGTAATGACTACTTTAACTAATAACATTGAACAGCATACAAATACATTGACTGGTTTAATTTTTTTTAACCATAACATTGGACCAAAGTAGATGAAACAACCTAGTATGTCAACTTAGTATGGTATAATGAACCATGTCCTAGTGCAGTCAAAGCTTTATGAAAACCAAAATACAAATTTTAGTACGATCAACTAGTAAATTCTTTTTGTACCTTTACATTCTTCTTGTCATCCATCAAGCATTTGCAATCTGCACAAACAATTACTCTCAGGAAAGGATGTGCATACACTTTAATAACCACTTGATCACAAGCAGTACAATGAATCTTCTCATTCGGACATGCTGATGGAAGAGAATCAGCACCATGGTCATTTTGTTCTGTGTTGCATATGGTGTTCGACGCGGTCAAAGCAGAATGCTCCTTTATTGGGGAACTTTCATTATTATGTACACCATTAGTTCGACTCTTTTTAGTTTGAGTGGTCAATTCTTCCATATCATTTAAACGCTTGGAACCTAAAGGTTCTACGAAATCAGATAAACCCGAAGGAAGCACAGAAGCTGTATGCTCCATAGACCTTTCCATGTCAATATCACTTGAAGCATCAGAACCATTGGGTATGTCGACCTTGATTTTAACATCTCCATTCTCATCATCAGAGAACCCCATTCGACGTCCGTCAACTTTATCATCTGAAACAGGGTTCAAACAGTCAACCAGACATACAGGCTGCTCTTCATCTCTTGGGGAAACATCTTTTTGGGAGACCTAAATCAAACAAAAAAATGAATATATTGGAAATATTAGTAGACTATGAGAAATGACGAGAACCTAACGCACGTAGCCTCTAAAGAACCAATATTAATCCAAGCACCATTTGTAGCACTCATCGCTCACATTGGATATACAATAAAACACGGGTGAAACTACTGTCACATGGAAAAGGGTGTTCATTGTCCAATATAAGAGTATAAATAATGAATGTATTGGAAATATTAGTAGACTATGAGAAACGACATAGTGGTTATTTGCTAAAGTGTGACTTGGTTATAAATAGGAGTTCGAAATCTTAAACTGGAATTATGTGTAGAATTTGGGGGAGAGATAGCCCCCAAAAGGCTATTGATATTGTTCTTTTTTAATGGAAATAAGGCTTTTCATTTTTAGAAATAAAAAAAGACTAATGCTCAAATTACAACGAGACATAGTAAGCAAACAAAGCAATTTTCTTTAAAACAAAGTCATGGTTTAATCAGAAACACAGACAAATATAAAAACGTCATCAAATCTAGTAAGCAAACGAAGCAATTACAATCAAATAAAGCCCATTGATGATGTTTTCTAGACAAATAAAGCAAATACAAACAAAATGATCCAAAATGGAAAAAAATGGCTCTTTCAAAGACATTCCAAACACCTCTGCAACTGAAGCTATGCAAAGAAGCACTAAGTGATGAAGTCAACTAATATGGATATATTCCAAGGGAGAGAAAGGCAGCTGCGACTTCGACAAGACTTATAATACAGCCAACAATAAATCGAAAATCGTAGGAGAGGAATGGATTAACTAGATCAAATGGAGAAACAAGACTTTCGCATTGATTGCAGATGTTTCCTTGCTCAGGGATGGAGTCACCTCAGGCCTTGTACTGTTCCCCGGTTATCAGATTTTTTCTCCATTGAAGATGTTCCCTACTTTGAAGATTAATCATTTATTTTCTTGTAGTTGTTTTGTATAGTTGTACGACTGTTTTGTATTGTTTCGTGTGGTCTTGATTTTGGGTTGTTATCTCTCCATGTATTAGTTCTGTTTTAGTTTGTACCCATTGCGGTTGTGTTTGTCTAGTTTTGTCTATTGTATTTTGTTCTCTATTATTCATTATGTCAATGAAATATTCTGTTTCCTTTTCAAAAAAAATGAAGAAACAAGACTATATATTTCAGATTCAATATGGAAGTGGTCAGTTGCAGAGTTCTACAGTCGCATTATTGCACCTGGAAAGTGGGAGATCGAGTTCATGTTGAAGATGTGGAAGCTTGCAGAATCTTCTCCGTTTCCGAAAATCAACTAGTATGGTTTTTTGGAAGCAGCCTCGGAATTATTAAGAGGTCCAGAGGATAGATACTATCAAAAGCTTGGAGATTCGGATATAAGAAGATTGAAGGTGTCGAAGTTCAAAGCAAAGCATGGTTGGGTGTTAAGCTTCGATTTTTGGCTTAAATCAGGTCCCTCAACCTTTGGTATGTTCACGAGAAAATAAACAGGGATGGAGGTCTTTTCACAACATGTTGGAAAACTTCTTATCTAAGGAGGAATATGTGAAATGGTTTTCGCGTAATCACTCCAAGGCTAACATTTCAACACAAGCCAACAATCCTAGCTATGCAAACAAAGTCAAAACAAAAGACACCAAGGATTTTGTTACTAAGAAAGGTAAAGAGGATGTCCTCATTACTGATGTTCAGACTGACATCAGATGCGTTGATGGTTATTCTCGTTCTTCCTCTATTTTGAAGTCAGAAAAACAGAGTCAAGGGTGATTAAGAAAACTTAAGTTATTCAACCTAAATTTGAACATCTTTGGATTGTTACAAGACTCTTTGCATTCGATGATTGGAGGATCCGGAAAATGTTGGAAATTTATTTTCAAGCAAAAGATCATTATCAATCCTCTGTTCGATCATTGAAGAAGGGAAATGGCAGGAGATGGGGTCGTTTCATCTCAAGTTTGAAAAATGGGATAAATTCAAACATAGTCGGCCGCTTGTTACGAAAGGTTTTGGAGGATGGATAAGAATAAAAAACATTCCTTTGGATTATTGGTGTAGGAAAATGTTTGAGGTTATTGGCGATCATTTTGGGGGACTAGAGAACATTGCTACAGAAAGGCTAAATCTCACAAACTATAGTGACGCAAGGATTCAAGTTACACAAAATTTATGCAGTTTTATGCCTTCAACTATCGAAATTACAGAATTTGATAGAGGTAATATCTTCTTGAATTTTGGTGATATAGAGCATTTGAATCCCCCTATTCAGTTAAAGGTACTCTTGTGGTTAACAATTTTAAAAAACCCATCGATCAATTGAGAGTCACAGAGGCCTTGCAAGACAAAGAGGCTGATGTCTCCTTTTTCCCCCTGATTTCGTCATTCTCAAATCCACCTTCGTAGCTCTCCTCCTAGCAAGAAACCCGTTTGAAGCTCTGAATCATTTCCATGATCCCTCACTGGCCAGTGAAGATGACTGAAACGAACAGGCAAGCCGAAAAAGCATTTCATGCTCTGAAACATGAAGAGTCACATTTAAAGGGTTTTATTAAACTCGTTGAAGATAGTTGAAGGAATAAATTAGTGGGCCCCATGCTAACTGCATCATTTTTTTTTAAGTTTTGATATACGAAGAGTCGGAAAGAAAAAAAGAGATTCAAATGTCGCCTTTAATTAATAATATGAGTGGCTGCAAGTTTAGCACACAAAAACTTTCCACCAAGTCATCGCAAGCATTCCAAAACTTAAACGGCCTCCCTCTCAAAGGTTCTCCTTCAACCGACGTTTTGAGTATTCCCTAGAAGCTGAGGCCCTCAACAAGTTCTGTCACATTAAAGGGAAGAAAAAAGTTTGTTCCCCGATGTTGTTCCTCAAACATTTTATACAGAAAAAGACGTCCTTCTACAACGCTTGGACCGCTCTATTAAAATATGAATCATTAGGAGTACTCTACCAAAGCTCCAAAATTTGTTCCCCAAGGGAAACAACCTCACAAGTCCTCACTCTCCGAAGAAAATCTGGATCTTTTGAAGGTTTGCAGCTCCAAAGCCCAAGCTCCTGCTTGTCTTAACAGGTCAGTCATTGCTTCCCCTGCTCCGACTCTATTCAACAACTCAAGTTTCATGGCCCCTAATACAAAGATCACTTTATTAAGAGGTTCTCCACGCCACCCTACTGGTTCTGACAAAAAAGAAGGTTGATGCTGAGTTAGACTCGTCATTCAGTGTTAGTAGCGAAGATTCAACAAGTTTGAAGAGTCTTTAAGACATAAGGACGCTGAGGAGTAGGAGTGGATCTAAATGTTTTGTTCGAAGCAAATTTTGTACCAAAAAGTGATGCCCCCTGGTCCTCCCCTTTAAAATCATCAGATTTGCCAGATGATTTGGTGTCCATAGTCAAAGATTGTGATGTAATCCTGGTCTAATCAAAATTGCGATGTTATATCTCCCAATTGTTCTAAACAGTTCACTCCCCAATGAAAGTAGTTTCCTGGAATACAAGGAGCCTGAAAGATCCTTCGAGCATGATGGTAGAAGGAAGGGGTGAGAGAAAGATAAAAGGCATCTGCGCATTTTGATTCTATTCAACCTTCTGGGCCTCGTGAATGGGAGCTTATCTCATTCCTCAAAGTGTTGGCACGACTCAGCTCCCACATACCATGCATGTTTTTTACTGCATTCTCGCCGTTCTCAGGCAACTCCGCTCACCAGAACGAGCTATGGGCCTCGGACTTTAGCAAAGGAGGATAGAGCGTTCTTATTCAACAAAACCACTACCACTAGCGCTTTTGAGAAAGGGTCTAGCTTTGGGCCTCTATTCTCAATTGAATCTAAGAGGTTAAAGTTTACTCTATTTCATTTGTCATGGAACAGAACGTCATTCAAACTCATTGTAATAAGTTTTCCTTAGTTCCAAACAACAAAAAGTGACCATCAAATATGTACATACACATATCTTTGAATAAATAAAAAAGCAGAATAAGAACAAGGTAAAGTGAGATACATAAGTAAACAAGACCAAAAGAAGATTTTCTTTTCAACAAGATCCAGAACTTTTTATTAACAAAATGAAAAGAGACTATTGCTCAAGAGACAAACTCCAAAGAGAGTGAAAGGGTAATACATCAGCTAGTAAGCAAAGGAATGCCAAACTACAAAAGACCAATACAAAATAAAAGATAATAATAAAAAAATATACCTGTTTACATCTTTTCTGATATCGCTTTTGTTTCAAATGCATTTGGAGTTTTCTATCAAAAATGGCATCATCTTCTTCTTTGACCTGTCAATACAAAGTAGTGATGCATTGCACTTAAAACCCCTTTAAAGGAAAAAATTATGAAAGGTAAATTACCCTAGATTTGTGTATTATCATTGAGTTTTTTATTAAGAATATTCTTCTTTTATATAATTAGTTTCCTTAATCTAAACTATTTTTTGTATTATATTCACCTATGAAGCACAAATACTTCAAAGTGCACAAAGAATCAATATCATGCACGTATCTGATACTAATAGGACCAGATACGTTGGAGATACGAGTCAGATACGTGAAATAAAGGATATGATTGTTTGTCTTTTTTTTCTAATTTCAGGCACGGGTATCCCCTTCCAATACAGGAGGGATACACTAATCAATTTGTTTTTAATATTTGGGCTCAATTTTAAGCCCAAAACTCATAGCTCACTTAATTCCATAAAAATACTATAATTACCCATACCCGAAAACAAGATTAAATATATAAAAATTAGAAGAAAAAAAATATTAAAAAGGAAACAATCTCTTCACTAAGATAATGACATGAGACAGCTTAAAGTACAATAAGGATACAAAAGTAAAAGGTTCTACGGATAAAGAGGTGCACCCGGACATCTCAACTAGCTTGACACTCCCATAGCACCCTCGTTATATCCGACTAACAAGACGAAGCCATACAAGGCATACAAAACAAAATAAACCCAACTTTTTTAATAAGGACTCTTCATTCTGTTTAAGGGAGGTTTGAAAGGCAATCTGCCAAACTTTCACGGCTTCTTTAACCATCCGGCCCTGGGGCCTTATTTTTCCCCAACTCTTGAACGACCCTCTTAATTTCAAGTAGGAAGAATTTAAGAGAAAAATTTCACGATTCTCATCTGCTATTTCGATTGTTGCTCGCATAAATCTACAATGGTTCCATTTGAGCCGAATTTTCGCTTCAGCTACGTTGTTGTGATTTAAAGTTTCTACTGAAATAGCCTATAACCTCCGAAGTAAGCTCCTGTGGCTTCAAGTGTCTTTCTGCACCAATAGGCTAGAGGTAAATTCCATATAGATATCCAACCCCCTTATCCACACTCCACATGTGGACGACTGTGCTTCATATTGTTCCATTTCTCAAACTTTAGATGGAAATTACCAAATGCTTGCCCAGGTTGTTCTATAAGTTCCTCCAGTATTCCGTTACTCAGTTTGGTTAAGGCATTTTCCGCAGAAAGAGGATTTAAAATTACATTTGAACTAAAGTATAACTTTAGCGTATTACAGATTTACGGCCATTTGTTTTTTTTTTTTTTTTTTTTGAAACGGAAACGATAATATATTATTAATAATAAATAGCTTGAGTACAAAAGGATTATACAACAAGCTAAGTAGAGATATAGGGGTAGGATCAGTAGGCGCACCCAGACATCTCAACTAGGTTGACACCCCCTTTCCGGCCATTTGTTAAACTCAAAAAGCCTTGAGGCAACCCAAAGATTGTTGAAATCCTCCTTGAAAACTTCCATGTTTTTTATTATTCATTGCTTGTCAAATTTTGTTTATCAAGCTTTGCAACAGAGGAAGTGCATCGAATGTGTTTGAAAGTCCTAGAAGTGGTCTGTTTCTTGGTAGGCAAAATAGAGCATTCCTGGGAAGATTGACATTCTCCTATATTATTGTGTTTTCTCCTCAATCCTTGGGCTCTTCTTTCAAAGTCGTTCTACTCTGATGAAGCAGTCGGATGTCCCAAGTGTCTCAGCAAATACCTGCCAATCCCTGGTGGCTTCATCTATTGGTACAAAAATGAATAGTCTACCCCCTGCCTTAGGCCAGACTACACATCTCATGACCATTTTCCTGCAGTGTTGATTTTTGAAAGCTTTGATCTACCAGCTGCATCTTTTCCTTCTCTTTCAAAAAAACTTGACGTTGGTTTCTTTGCCATTTCCGAAATATTATCCACGAACTAGACTACTTGCGAATAAGAAAGGATCATTTGCCTGTTAGCTTCCACATCTTCCACAAAGAATTTCCCAGCCTCGAACTAACAAAAATGAACGTCATTCACTTTGCAGCTCTTCACTTCCATATAAGGGATACCGGGATGGCTTAGAATAGGTCCAAAATCTGGACAGAATCGAAGGATAGTAGAGAGATGGTTGTACAGAAATGCTGGCCGGAGAAGGACGAGGTTGCAGGGGATGGGGAGGGGGGAGAGGGAAGAGGAGAAAGAAGAGAGAAGAGAGAAAACTTACCTTTGTTTTGAAAATATGTAATATTATTACTATTATTATGGTATATATATATATATATATATATAGTACGGGAATACAAGTGCTTTTGTAAAAAAGATATTTAGGAGTACATTTTGTTTTGCAAATTGCATTGTTGATATAGAAAAGAAAACATTTGTATACGTTATAGCTTTAGAAAATTCAATATATTATAAAATTTTAAGTTACAACCTCGACATTTCCATGTGCATTGCACGTGTTCTTTAGAATCATTATTAGTCTAATATAAATGAGTACACATTTTCTTTTCTTCTAACTTAATCTGCAACCAGGGATTGCCAACTATAAATAAAAAATGTCCCACCAATGTTTCTGTGAAGAACATTGGCCTTTAAAGCCAGATTCAGATCTATTTTTACCAAGAATAGAACATAGATAAATAGAGAGATCATAGGAGATTCCATCTCAACCTTTTCCACCATAATATCTCCATCTTTTTTTACTGTTTTCATATGCATAGAATATTGTTGGGAGTAGCGGCAAGTCCTCGTAGAACTTTTTGAAGTTATAATGAATGCAATGATTATAATTAGTATAAATGTTTCTTTTTTGAAGTTCTGATGAAATTGAAGATTTAAGTAATAATCTCTAAAACAGAAGAATTTATTACCTTTCTGAAATTTTTCTTTTGTTCTTCAGAAAGATCCAACTCCTTTTCATTTTCAATGGCAGCTGCAACAAATGGATCACAAGAATTTCCATCAACATCATCTATCTCCTCTACCTGATAAAACAGTACAACAATACGAAATTTATTCTTAGGTCGTCTGCAATGGAGAATAAACAAAAATAGAGGCATGAGTTGCAGAAGTCAATGATAACAAGAAGACTTACAAATTATATTAGATCTATGTTTACAAGCCTACCTATAATTTTAAGTCAAACAAGCAAGAAGGCTTAAATTTGGCACTCCAATCTAAATGACGTCGGAGATATTTTAATGAAGTAAATACACTTTAGTGTTAGGTTGTCCAGAGGAAGGAGTAAAACATTTTTTTTTTTAACAAAAAGCAAGCTAAGAGTAGTTTTTCCTTTTTTTTTTTTTTTTTTTGAAACGGAAACAAGGCTTCTTTATTAAATAATAAAGCTCAAAGTACAAAAGGTTTATACAAGGAGCTAAAAGTACATAAAGGACCTAGGGGATCAGCAAGCGCACCCGGACATCTCAACTAGGTTGACACCCCCGTAGCGCCCACAACATATTCGTACAAAACAATAATAATGGATAATTCAGCTCAAAGTACAACAAGTGATAAGTCTTACAAGGCAGAAATAAGCATAATAAAAGGCTACAAAGCTTAAATACAATCATAGACTAAATACAATCAAAATGAAAACAAGCTGAAAAAAAAAGTCGTAAGCTGTATTCTGGTAAGGAGGCCTGCACAGAAGCTTAAGGCTTGGGGTTGGATGCTTCTAGTACGCGGGGTAGATTAAGGCTTTCCAATTGAGGCTGATTTAAAAACTTATGGAGTGTACCATGCTGTGGCGTTGCTATTGGCAATCTTGAAACGGTCCAGCCATCTCATTTCTTTGTCATGAAATATTCTTTGGTTGCGTCCAAACCAGATTTCAGCAGGGATAGCCAATAGAGTGGTTGAAACACTTAAAGGTGGAAACACTTAAAGAGTGGTTGAAACACTCAAAGGTGGAACTCTAAGGTAACTTTTCTCCCCTTACCTGAATTAAATGACCAAAATAAATCTTCTCTATAGTCCTTACCCTTAAACTAATGACCAGAATTAATCTTGCTCTTAAAATTATGACCACAAAAGGGCAGCTCCATAACTTACTTGACCATCTAGGATAAAGTCAAAATCTCAATGAACTCTCCCATACAACTTGAAGGAGAAAGAGAAAAATATGAAGAGGTGAATAGTTGTTTCCCCATCATTCTTGCATGGAAAGCACGAAATTGGATTCAGGTAAGGTTTTAAATTTCCCTATCGTTTGTGCTTAAACCACCAAGATAAAGATTCCACAAAAATAATTCAATTCTTGACATTAAAGATAGCTGCAATTGTTTAGATGTGGAAAGCACCACAATATTAACAGAATTCCAAAAAGAAAAGAGCAGGATAAAACGTAAAAAAAACAATAGGCAAACACCAATAATGAATCCGAAAAAGAAAATTGACCAGACTCTACCTGTTTATTTTACTGTATTTTCTGAAACCCAAAAAAACGTACCTCATCAACTCCGGGAAATTTGAGTCCCATTTCTGCAGCTTGTTGCGGAGTGCTAGCCAAGTAAACAGAAGCCCAGTTCTTGCTGCCAAACAACGTGTCATTGTCCTTTGAGCCTTCTGAAAAAACCTTATTAAGAGAGCACCAATCAACTTCCAATTTTTCTGTACCAATTCCCTCAATCTCGTGAGTGGAAAATTTCTTCTGCAGATATCCACTTGCTCCCTCCTCCAACAGTTTACCATGTCGTCTAAGCCCAAAGCAGACGTTATAAACATATGTGAATTGAAAATTTCAGTTCTTACAAGCTTGAAGCTTCACAGTAACATGAGGGAATGTTGTACCTCCTTACAGGCCTTTCGATTTGGAGGATCTTCTCTGCGTCAGATACAGATGCAAGAAGATCACCAGTTACCTGAGACCCTACCCAGTGTATCCTCTTTTTCCAAGCTTCAGTAAAGCAACCATTAGAAGCTTGACTTTCAATTAGCTTGTAGAGACTTGGCAGCTCAATACCAGCACCATCAAGTTGCTCCTATTCAGAGAGGTAATTAAATAAAACCATCCTGGATAAAAGAAGACCATAACTTATAGAAGTAAAACAACACAGACCACAAGCAACAATCTAGATCATGCACACAACTCATAAAGAATATAACAAATATGAAGATAATTTTACCATAAGACTAAAGTATCAGAAAAATAACTGGGTTTCTTTTCCTTTTTTCTTTTTTTTTTTTTTTTTTTTTTTTAACGAGAACAGACAAAAGTTTTCATTGAAAAGATGAAAAGAGACAATTGCTAGGATACTACCAAAGAATGTAACTTTCTGTACATTTCACAGAGAGAAGGGTTTTCTTAAATAGAAGAACAACAGATTACAAAGAATGAAAATATAAATTTGGCACATATCATACAACCAATACAATAAAATATAATACAAGAAAGGAAATAATCAACACTCCCCCTCAAGTTGGTTTGAAGATATCAGTCATTGCCAGCTTTGTCAATCAATTTGTTGAATTGCCACTTTGGAAGGCCTTTAGTTAACACATCTTCAATTTGTTCTATTGTTGAAAAGTAGGGTATGCATATTACTCTCGCATCGATCTTTTCCTTTATAAAATGTTTATCGACTTCAATATGTTTCGTAGGACTGGATTGTGGGCAATGGAAATTGCTGCCTTCTTATCACATTAAATGCGCATAGGCATTGTCTGAGTGAATCTCAATTCTTCCAATAGTCTTCTTGTCCATCTACCCTCACAAATACCATGGGCTAAAGCTCTAAATTCTCCTTTTGCAGAACTCCTTGCAACCACACGTTGTTTTTTACTTCGACAAGTAACAAGATTTCCTCCAACAAAGGAGGAGCAACCAGAACTGGATCTTGTATCAGTCGGTGCTACCTGTCCAATCAACATCCGTGTAAACTTCAACATTAAGATGGTCATGCCATTTAAACAATAAACCTTTTCCTGGAATGCCTTTCAAATATCTTAGAATTCTTTCTATGAAGCACAAACACTCTTTCTGGAGATAGTGTCGGTGTTAGACACTTTTTTAATTATTCAGGAATACACATTGAATGCTAAGATTACGCATTGAGTTTCTAAATAGATCCATAATGAAAAAAGTGTTTGTGATTGTACCAGAAGAAATGAAACAAAAGGTACAGTAGAGCTAGGATGATAAAGAGATTTGTTGTTCCTGACCCTGCTTCACCTTCATTGTTATTTGAACAAGTAAAAGTTATGTCTTGGTTCGAGTGGGGATAGTATTTCTCTTCTGCATGTCCATGAAGTCTTGAAATATCCAAACATCTTAGGGATAGATAGAGAGGTAGGAATTTATCTTACGAACCGCACTCCTTCGTATACGTCAGGAGTCCATTGATGAGAACGGGCTGGGGAAAGCTTGAACCCAATTCCTATAGTGATGAATATAAGCACAATCGAAATTCCGTGTACACACCGACACGTGCATGACACATGTCAAACACGCAAAATTGCATGTCATCTTTTCTTTTCTTAATTCCAACACATTTTGACACGCTCCGACACGCTGGAGATGACACGTGGAATTTTTTAATATTATTTTTTAATATCATTAAAAATATTTTTAAAAAATAAAACACATCTCTTTTATTGTTTAATTTCAGCCCCTTTTGTAAAAAAATAAAATAAAAAAAATAAACCCTAAGCACTCGTCTTCACTCTCTTCCAATCCTCTCCAATCTTCAACGTTCGGCCCCTCCCCTCCGATCAGACGACATCAACAACCACCGCTCACCCTCTCTCAGTTAGCATACATCTCAAGAATGATACTTTAGCTTCAAACTTACCCTAGAGATCTTCCCAACTAGCCACAAAATATTTTTTAATGCATGAAAAATAATAAAATCGGAGAAGTCTTGATTTATGGCTCCAAAGAAACATACCCCTTGTACCACTGTTTTTGATGAAAGTGTGATCTCTATTTAGGATTTTGTATGTGTATTTTAGTTTGGAACTTTTTTTTTTAAAAGAAACGGGTCTCTTTATTGATAATAATAAAGCTTAAAATACAAAAGGTTTATACAAAGTGTGAAACAACAAGAGACCAAAAAGGATCAGGGACGCACTCGGACATCTCAACTAGGTTGACACCACCTTGGCGCCTTCATCATATCCAACAAAAATACCGTCCTAAGATACTAAATGAAAATGTACAAGAATACATTGAAATACAGCCCAAGATACATAGTAAAATCTTACAAGAAAACAACCAACGGGGACTGTAAAGCAAAGCTAAAATAAGAAACAAGAAGACAGCACAAACGGGGGATGGATGGTATGAAAAGGTGAAGACAAAGGGCTTTCAATGCTGGCTGCTGAAACAAGAGTCACGAAGAAAGTGGCTTCTAATGATCTGGAAAAACGAGGGCCCACCAATTAAGAGGGATTTCTTGGATGTGTAAAGTACACCAAGCTGCAGCGTTTCTATTAGCTATCTGAACGCGGTCAAACCAATGCATCTCCTTATCGTGAAAGATCCTTTGATTTCGTTCAAACCAAATTTCTGCCAACACAGCTTTTTGATAAATTTGCCCAAATTAGTCTCAAACCTTTCTTTAAGAGAAGACCCCAGTAAAACTTGCTTACCAGGTTTGAAGATTATCAACCGACCCATTAGTCCAAAAGGCGATTCTAGAGCCCTTACCAGGTTTGAAGGAGGCCAAGGATTCCACCTTCCTCTAAACTCGTGAAAACTAATCCAAGGGCTTTTCAGGTATGGCCAGATTTTCCAACCGTGTGCCAATTAAATGGTTCTTTTCCGTGAATGCTTCAAATAACTTGTCTTCGTAAAGAGTCCTCTTCATTCATAAATCTCCAACCCCACTTGGCTAAGAGAGCCAAATTCTTATTTTGCAAGCCTCCTAAACCTAAACCTCCATCAAGTTGAGACCAGTTAACTCTAGCCCATTTGACTAAGTTGGAAGTTTTGACTAACTGTAACCCATTTGACTAAATCTCCAACTCCAGATCCGCTGATTTGACTTGGAAGTTTTCTTTGCAAACTCAAGTTGTTTGTCGTTCAGTCCCTTGAGTTTGAAGGAGGGTGTTAAAGGAAATAGGGTATATTGGGTTTATTCTTATTTAATATTCTCCATATTTGGAGAATGCGGTAAGTCCCTCTCTTCTCTCTCCTCTTCTCTCCTCCCTCCCCCTCACTTTTCTCTTTCCTCTTTCCCCCACTGTCCGGCCACCTAATCTTCAACCCACCTTCTCCGGCAATCTCTACGCCTTCCCCGGAATTCTCTCCGGCGTTTTCCATCCTCAACCTGTCCGACCACTCCTCCTTTTCCCTTTCGACAGACATTTCAGCGTTTTTTTTCTCCAACAAAACCCGGTTCAGCAATGGAAATTGTTAGTTGCAAGATTCTTCAATCACATTTCTATGTGTGGATGGAAAACAACAGGTTCTCTGTTGAAGATGTTGAAGCCAAGCTTATTTTGAATGCATCAGTGCTCCCACTAAAGTGGTTTTATGTTGCTATCTCGGAGCTTATCAACGATTCAGAGGACAGATTTTTTCAACAGTTTGAAGAGTTAGACCATGGAAAACTAAAGCTCTCTCAGAGCAGAAGGAGGTTGGATTTGTTGTTGTCACCTTTGGCCGTCTTCAGGGGGTCGCTCAACTACTCGTGTGCCTGCAGAGGATGCCAACAGGAGTTGGGAGGATTTTCAACAAATGTTGCAGAAAGCAGTATTGCTTTCGAATTACAAGCTTTGGCTTTTGAATCAAATCCATCCGGTTCAATGACCCACTTTAAATCAGAAGCCTAGCTTTGCAGATATGATGAATCAGTCAAATACTCTAGAGATGCCTCTCACTGATGATCCTCAAATTACCAGAAAAGAAGTAAGAAAGGGTTTTATATCCGAAGATCCGAAGATCATTTTGTAGCCCTAACAATCCCATGTTTTGATACCCAAAAACAGAGCAACATTTTCGCGAAAAGAGAAAATCCATCTTTTAATTCATCTTTTTAGATTCAAAAGAATAAGAAAGTCTCAAAGGAAGATTTTAATAGTTTATGGGTAGTATCAAGGCTTTTTGTGCATAATGAATGGAAGGATATCATCAAAATCCTAGAGGATCATTTTCAAACTATTGTTAGTCTCAACCCTCTGTTTGAAGACAAAGCATTAATCCGGTCTTCCGGAGAAATCTGAATGATCTTTGTGAGACACCAGGAAAGTGGAAGCGCATCGGCCCATTTCATTTACTTTTTGAAAAATGGAATATGTTCAAACATGAAAGGTCGAATTTCATTAGAGGCTTCGGTGGGTGGACCTCCATCAAGAATATTCCGCTAGCGTATTGGGAGAAGGATGTGTTCACTGCAATTGGCAACTATTTCGAAGGTCTGGAAAGCATTTCATTAGATACTTTGAATATGATTAATGTGTCGGAAGCCATCATCAAAGTAAGAAAGAATTTAAGTGGTATGTTACTGGCCACTATTGAATTAAAAGATGAAGTTCTCGACAATTTTTTTCTGCACTTTGGTGACATTGAATGTAAAGACGAGCCTGCAGCCGTTAAAAAAAATTGTTCATCAAAGATTTTTCCAATCCGATAGACTTAGTACGGATTGACCAAGCGTTAAAGGATGAAGAAATTGATATGTAGGTTCTGAAACTGGAATGGGCATTCCTTAACTCAGTCCAGTCCCAACCAGATCTTTTAAGGAACCCTCAAAAAGTCAGAAGGTTCTTTAAGCCAGGAAGTGGTTGTCTGGCCGCCATCCCTCCTTCTTTATTAGTATTTTGGTGTCTATTTGTTCACCAATGAAATGGATAATTATTTACTTTGATTTATTCAAGATATTACATAAAATTATCATGGTAAAATTATCACCATGCAGCAAACAAACGGTCGTCTGGTTTTAGGGCAGTTTTCTCTCCAGTAATGTAGCCAATTTTCCCTTATCCACGAATATACAGTCCAACATTTTGTGATCAACGAAGAAAGTTGTCTCCATTAAGTCGGATCGTGGGGCTATTGGAATGGATACGATTGTCAACTTTAGCCAAAGGTAACTTAGTATCTAACATGGCTGTAGCAACAAAGGTCAAAAAACGAAGAGAACATATCTGAAAACACAAACCAAACTCGTCACAGGCGGAAGACAGCAGTGGACGACAGCGAACGGCATCAAAATCGGCGGCAAACGTCTAAGACAAAGGCGTCTGACGAGGACCACTACGAACAACGATGAAGACAAAATAACCCACCAACTTACAACCAAAAATCCAAGAAAAAGGTAGCTACTGACGACATCTGGCGAGTTGTGGTCAGCGGCTGCGATGGGTCAGAGTAGATCGATTGGCAGCAACGAACCTTGAGGTGGCGGAGCACATGGGCAGGGGGCGGTGGGCTGTAGGAGTTTTAGAGTTTTTTAGGTTTTTAAAAAATTAGGGGTTTATAGGTTTTCAAAAAATTAGGGTTTATACGTTAACAAAAACCAGCTCTGATACCATGCCAAAGAATATAATTTTTTGTATATTTCACAAAGAGAGAAGCATTTTCTTAAATAGAAGAACAACCCATTACAAAGATGGAAAATATAAATTTGGCAAATAATCATACAACCAATACAAGAAAATATAATACAAGAAAAGATCAAATTCCAAAAGAAGTGAAAAAAAAAAAGTAAAGAGAATTGCTGCCCATACCAAATGATAAACTTAAAAACATGATAAAGAACTAATGCATCCAAAAGTAAAAGACAATTTTAATTACTTTTTATCACTTTTTCCTGTTCTTTTTGTTTTTAAGCGTACTCCTTGTAGACTTGAACATTCCTCCGATTTCCTCTTTACAGTTGATATCATTGTCTCCTTTTCAACAACAATAACAACTAAAGAAAGAAGATGGAGAAACTAAGTGTAAATTTGATAGTTTTTTAAAAAAATTAAGGACAAAATTTGGCATCACTCAAAAAACTATGAAAAATCTAATATTTTTAGCTTTATCTCAATAGCAGTGGATTAATGATCATATTTACATTAAAACTAGACCGACAAACTGATTTCATTCTTTGTCTCACGCCTGCAAATAGTTATGGAATTTTCCAATGTGTCCTCACCAGGCGCATATTCTCTCACTGCTATGATCAAACTTAGATGCACCCTAACAAATTCAAGTATTAAAATTTTTGCTCGGTTGAATTCTAACAAATTCAGGTATTGAAATATTTGTTCAGTGTTAACATGATCAAAGAAAGAAAGGCATACCAACAAATGAGCACTCTCAATCTCAAGCTCATCGAGCACAACCTCCCACTCTTCTATGAAAGTAGCCATTTCATTTGCAATGGCCGTTTCCAACTGTAACACAAGAAAGCACATCATTGATGGTAAATATGACAAAACTCAATACTACAGAGACAAGGCAACAACTAACATCATCACCATTAAGAGTCAATGCCAGTTCTTCTCGAACTTCTTTCTCCACTTTGGCAAGAGACTCCTTTTCAAGTGCTTCTTGAGCCTCTGCAGCCTAACATGAGCATAAGTGGGCCTTTCTAGATATTTCTTTCTAAAATACTGAAATAATACTAAGTCTAGGACAAAAGGAGCCTAGACCAAATAACATAAAGCTAACAACACACTACAAAATTACCAAAAAGAAGGTACTCCCATTCAAAAGAATAAAAGATAAGATAATCTCTCTCTCACACACACACACATATATCGACCGGAACAAACGTTTTCAAAAAGAAAAAACAAACAAAAAATTTCACAAGAAAATAAAAAGAGACTGATGGCCAAAATTCAACAAAAGTAGCAAACGAAACCAACCGAAATAGAAAGCCTCCCTACAAATATAAAATACAAGCAAAATTGTTATGGTTTTTAAGTTAGTTGTTTAAAAAGATTTGTATTTGTGGTTTTGAAAATTGGTAGCAAGTCTTCTCGGGCTCAAGATCGTTTTTGTCTCCCATTGGTGTTCCATCTACAATCTTTTTGAGGCTTTTAGTGTGCAATTCTTCAACAGAATTTGGCTTATTATTTAAAAAAACATTATTTTGCTTGGTTGTTTCATTCTCCTTATTGGCTTGAGTTAGAAAGAAACAAGGGTTGGAAGTTCTGTGTGGATGATAGAAAGGTGAATCAGGCAACTATAGCAATAAATTTATAACCCCCATGACAAAATCAAGAGGACGGCTAGTTACAAGAATCAAAAGTATACTAACATGAGTCAAGAGGAAGAACAATGTAGTCTTTTCTCTTTTCTGTTTTTCTTTTTTTCTTTTTTTTTTTTCTTTTTTGGAACAGAAACAGAAATTTACATTGATATAATGAAAAGAGCAAATCTCAAATTGCAAAGAGACATGAACCAACTAAAGCACTAAAGATCAAGAGATGCACCCGGATATCTCAACTAAGTTGACACATCTTCAGCACCCTCATCATATCCAATACAAAACAAGATTTCTGAAATTACAATAGATGTAAAATACTTGATTACAGAGAAGAAATAAAAGAATTCCAATTGAGGTAAGCATCTTGAATAGAGTAATCTTCAAAGAGCTTGGACTACGAACTCCAAGAAGCTAGAAGACCAATTGAACCACATTTGTCTGACCAATCTATGGAATTATTACGGAAAACTCGTTGATTACGTTCAAACCAAAGCTTTAACTGCATTTGACCATAAAATCTGAGCCTGGAAGATAGAGAAGAACCAACCAAGAACAATGTTGTCTTGATTCCAACAAGAAAATATCAACAAAAGCTTCGATGGAAACAAAAAAGAAAAAAATCATAATGAAGGTTGCCTTGATTCCAATGAGATACCATATGTTGCCTTGAAAACAAACAAAGCTCCAATTAACTAATGCAGGCAAAATACTTATGAGAGACTTGTGCTACCTTGAAAATAGACAAATCTTCAATTAATTAATGCAGCCAAAAGAACTTGTTGGAATATGATGGAAGCCTAAGATCCTTGAAAGTTTAGCCAAATCATCAAATAAGAATGCACTAGAGGAATGTGCCCATGAAACCCTTTAGAACCCAGGAGGGCATTATGAGTTTCTAGTTATACTTTTTTTTGGGCGACTTCATGCCCTAGCTACATTAAAAACACTAATGAACCATATTTTCAGTCTACTCTCGAGGAGGTTTATCTTATGATTCATCGACAACATATTAGTATACAACCCAAACATGCAATGGATACTAACGAGAAACACTTGCATGTAGTGTTCAATGTGCTAAGAGAAAACCTTTATTTGCCCACCGAAAGAAGTATGCTTTCAATCAATCAAGGATAAAACTCTTATCTTAAAAATAAGAGGATAAAAGATTTGGGACATTGGACGTGGCGCTTGTAAAAGAGGGGGAGTTGTTGGAGATAAAATCCAGGCTATGGTAAATTGACCTCTACCATATCTGCCACCGAGCATAAATCAAGGTAAGTGCTCTCTCCTCTCTCCTCTCTCTTTTCTTTGCCACCCCCACTCCCTGACTCCGACCACGTTTTCTCCTCGGATTCTCCGGTGACTTCAAAGAATTTAGAGATGGAAGTAAAGAGCTGCAAAATCATCGATTCTTATTATTGCATGTGGTACGACAAGGGTTACTTTCACAAAGAAGACGTAGACTTCTGAAAAACTCAGTGTTTATCCAAGTCCCAGTTACACTGGTTTATCGATTCCCTCACGTTCTTACTCAAAGAACCATAATGGAAATTCTTTGAAACGAGATCCACGAAGCTACAAGATTGTCCAAATTTCAAACTTCATCAGGCTGTTTTATAAGGTGTGTTGCCTATGGTTCAGAACCCAATCCTTCATCCACGTCTTCTCAGGCGACTCCAAGCAAGATTGGGCTTTGTTTTTAAATATGATAAAAAACTTCCGGATGATTTACGATTATAAGTCTTGGAACTCATCTTTTCATCCCAACACTACTCAGTATGGGGCACGTCCAAAATTCACAAGTTATGTGAACAAAGTTAAGGCCACCACACCGGCTACAACCACTGGTTTTACCGTCAGAAAACAAAGCACGATTGTAACTGAAAAAATCCAAAACAGAGCTTAGAAAAATCTTTTTCTTCAACTGGTCTACTTCAAGAGCAAAAGTTCTGGGTCCGAAACCAGAGGATTTAGTAGAGGAAGATTTTACCAACCTTTGGATACTCTTAAGATTGTTTGCCTTTTACGATTGGAAGGACATTAAAGCCCATTTGGAAAATTTATTCAACATTATAATCAGCATTAATCCCTTCCACGCAGACAAAGTCATCATCAAGGTAACCCAAGAACAGATTGAAGACTTGGTTTATTCACCAGGAAAATGGTTTGACTACCGAAAATACCACCTGCTATTTGAAAGATAGGATGAAGAAAAACATAGCAGACCAACTCTCTAAGCTGGTTTTGAGGGTGGATTTCAATAAAAAAAATCTCCCTCTCAACTTATGGCGAAAGACCACTTTCGAAGTTATTGGAGCACACTTTGGCGGATTAGAATGTATTTCTCTGGATACCTTAAATCGGATTAACTGTTCAGAAGCAAGAATTATGGTCTGAAAGAATTTATGTGGTTTCATTCCAGCCACCATTGAACTGAAGAACGAAAAAAGGGGAAATTTTTTCCTCAATTTCGATGACTTTGAACCATCTGAAACTCCAAAACCGATTAGCAAAGCCTTATCCTTCAACAATTTTACTAACCCGTTTGATATATGTAGAATAAATTCTGTTGCCTTTGACGAAGATGTGCTTGTGGACCTTCCACCGATGAAAAACCATAACTACCACCGCGCTATGTAATTTCTAGGAATGACAGGATACTACAGGAGGTTCATGTTAACTATGGAAACATAGTAGCCCCTTTGAATTAGCTTGATGTAGTATGATCAGGGTAAATTAAGGTATATTGGTCAAATCATTAATTGATTAGGATTAGGTTTAGTTTTCTTTATTAATTAGAATTACGATTAGTTTTCTCGAGTAATTAGGATTAGTTTTCTTGATTAATTAGGATTAGGGTTAGTTTGTTTTCCACAGTTATCCTCATTTGGATCATGATGGTGGAAAATTTGAATGTATCCTTAGTTATGCAACATAAACTTCCTTACAGTTGTCCCTGTCCCTCTCCCTCCATTTGTCCATGTGTTTACAGATTAAAGAAGACTCCCAACACTTATTCATCTTCTGTAAGTATTTGGCCAAGTGTTGGAAAAACAATTTAATGAGTCTATCTTGGGTATTTGGAGAAGATTTAGAGAAAATGTGAGGATTTTGTTGAGAGGTTTAAGCTTGAATAAAGAAGCTACGCTACTTTGGGAAAATGCGGTGAAAGCTATCTTGGCAAAAATTTGGTTTGAAAGGAACCAAAGAGTCTTCCATGATAAATCAATGGCTACTTTGATCGTTTCGAAATAGCACACAGAAATGCCTCCTCCTGGTGCACCATCTCAAAACTTGTCGAAAGCTACAATATTGAAGACCTCAACTTAAATTGGAGAACTTTTATTTTTCAAGCCTGATTTCTATTTTTTGTATAGCTACTATTCTGTTTTTACTTTCTCTCTTCTTTCTTCTAGCTACTTTTCATTGTACTAAGCTCTTTATTAGTCATGACCTAGTGAAGATCTATTATCATGGCTTAGTATTGAATTTGTTTTCTTTTTTGCTTTTGTTCTTCTGGATATGATGAGGTCACTAAACGGGTGTCAACCTATTTGAGATGTTCGGGTGCGACTGTTGATCCCTAGTACTTTTGACAGCTCTTGTATAACCTTTTTGTATTTTGAGCTCATGTCTCTTTTTGCAAATCCGTTTACGTTTCAAACAAAAAAATCTCAATCAATCGATAATTTTGTTTGTCTTCATAATTCTGCATTCATAATAAAGACTTTGATTTGATTCTTAGGGAGAGTTATCCTTTAATCCTTTAGCTAAAGTTTTTGTACATAAGGTCAATGTGCTTTACAATGAAGGACCATGGGTTTCTTGCTGATGCTTTTTATTGAGGGTTTGGTTCAATCAAAGTGAAAAAATCAAAATTCAGCTTGAATAGCTCTCCTCCATAGAGGAGCTCTATGAGAAAACCTCCATATTCAATTGGTTAGGAGAGCTTTGTTCTGTCTCTTTTATCTCAATAATGTCCTAATCATCATCTAGGATATGGATTTTCACCTTTATCCATTGAATGGAGGCATGACAGCCCTAATAAGCACAACATACCCTCCACATACCTCCAAAATGGTGCAATACTGCCCAATTTGAACATTAGTCATTATGGATTTGCTTTTGGAACCACCCAAAATGCCCAACATTTTGTGAGGACTCTTTTTGTATCCGTGAGTGTTCGAGCCAACTTACATGCACCTCAACTAATCTCACGGGTCAACCTATCTGACCTTACAACATTTGGTTGTCGAGAAAACCTACAGCATATTAAACCTAGGTAGATAGTCACCATGAATTAAACTTATGACCTCTTACCCCTTTATCGAGGCCATCCCCCTATTTACTACTAAGCCAACCATGATGGTTCATTTTGTGAGGATTCTTTCATAATAGAAGCTTAGCTTCTTTGTGGTGCATGTAGCACAAAACCTTCTTTTATAATTACAGCTTGTTCACGATACAGTCAAACTGGAAAGCTCTCTTTTAGTTTGTTTGGTCAGGGAGGGGGTTTCTCATCCTGTGGCCCTTAGGCTGTATTTATTGGCCACGAGCATAATATACAACTTGTATCTCATCAAAAATTTAAAAAAAAAAAAAAAAAAACATAAACATAAACATAGGAACATGAGACCTTGAAGGTAAGAGAATAGTATGACACCTTACTCTCAACTTCCAAGAACTCAGCCACCAAATCCTCAATCTCTTGCTCAGTCAATGGTTCCTGCTCAATGAATAAAACGAAAACAAACAACAAACGTACCATACTGATTATAGAACACAATAAAACTGAAACAGATATTAATACCGAAGTATCTACTGATTAGCAAGATATGAAGCAACAAGTAAAGCCAAGACTTGGCAAATACAAATGAAAAAGCTAATGTCGCTTGCCTCGAGATGCAACTGATCGTCCTTCCCAGAAGTTGATGGCCCATCGTCTTCAGAATCATCGATAAAAGAATCACCGGACGCGCTTCCAACATCATCCACGTCCTTGTGCTTTTCCTCCATCTCAAAATCAAATCAAAACCAAAAGAATCATAAGTTAAAATGATAAACCCTCTAAAACCAAGCTTGACGGCGGTATTTGAATGGAAAATGGTGCTTCAAGAGGCACAGGCTTCGATGAAACAGATTGCAAAAAATGACCAGTCACCCTTTGGTTTGGGAGCAAATTTGGATGGAACATTGGTTGAAATCAAGCCTTATTCAGCGCTCAGTATTTGAAAGATGAAGAAAGAGTTGAAATTTAGACCAACAAGGTTGGGACTACAAAGGTCGCAGAGTATCCAGAGGATTTCGGGGAGGAGGCTCGTCTTATTTAATTTTTTTTCTTTTTTCTTCTTTTTTTTTTCTTTGTTTTTCTTTCTTTAAAGAAAAAAAATGCACATGAACTTTCACATTGCGAAAAAAAATGTCTTTTTTTCAAAAATACTCTTAAACTTCTATTATGAGTTAAAAAATAACCGATAGTTTTGAATGAAAACTATTAGGAGACGTTTAGGGCAAGAAGTTGGTAATTATAGTCTAAGGTTATTATAATTGGGTTAAAATAGTTTGTGTTTAGGATGTAGACTACTTTAGTTTGGGTTATAATATTATGTGTTTGAGGTGTAAACTTTTTTAGTTTGAGAAGAAAGTAGTAGAAATTGTAGCAAAGAATAAAAGAATGATGAATCTAAAACAGTAAAAACTCAGCTAAGGCTTAAAGAAGAAAATGTAATCTCAAGAGTAAAACAGTAAATTACCCCAGCCAAGACTACGAACAACCTCTAAAGGGTTACTTACTAATTATGGTTATATCATGTGGATACAAATATATGTACAGTAGGAAGAGTACAACTACAGGCTACAGTGGACAGTCTTTGATTAGTTAACGAAGATTGATTAACTCAGTTAAAAGAGTTTGGTCAGTTAATCTCAAATTGTTGGAGCTCATGATTTGTAAATCCATTTGGTCCCTCTATTAGCTAGTTATTGATTTAAACTTAAAACAAAGTGATTGCAAATTCGAATTGTTCGAATTAGTTGAGAAAATGAATCGTTAATAATATTCAATATAATTAACGATTACAAATTGGAAGAGAAATGGTATTTAAATGAGATTTAAATATCAAAAATTTGAATTGAAATTCGAAATAGGTCAATTGAATTGATCAGGATACGTGGTGAAACATAATAACATAATATTAAAATTATGTAAAAAGTTTTACTTAATTAAATATTTATTTTATTATTATTATTATTTTAGATCCATTGGATTTTATAAAAGAAAATTAAATGATAGAGATTTAAACCTAACTAGCCGTTAGACACAAACAAAAATAATAATATAATAATACTTTGTTTTAGCTCCAATTTAGTTGATTCAAATAGTGTTGGAATTGTTCTTTCGAGCTCTATGCTATCAACTCATCAAAACACTTAAATTGTTAATTAATTCATTAAAGTTTGTTATCATCAAAACATTGATTAATAAATTAATTAAAATTAATTAATTTGAGATTAAGAACTAAAAAACCAACAGAAACTTGTTGGATTTTGGAGAAAATACACAAGTGTACATATACTCGCTTTCTCTAGAAAAAAACTCACAAAATTTGGTCATCAATTTGATTACACAATCAAGTTCTAAACCTATAAGATAATAGAGAAGACTCTGAGGTTGTTCACAACTTGGTTTCATCCAATTTCATCAAGAATTAAGGGAGAATTTTGAAGATGATGGCATTGATGATCTATTGTGCTATAAACAGACGATGAATGATGTAGACAAAGACCAATGGGTCAAAGCAATAAACCTTGAAATGGAGTCAATGTACTTCAATTCAGTATGGGAGCTTGAAGATCTCCCTAAAGGGGTGAAACCTATGGGGTCCAATGGATATATAAGAGAAAGAGAGATGTTGTTGGAAATGTACAAACCTTTCAAAGCTATACTTGTAGCAAAAGGTTAACCCAAAGGGAAAGGGTTGACTATGAGGAAACTTTTTTCCCTGTTGTTATGTTGAAGTCTATAAAGATTCTTTTGTCCATAGCTACATTTTATTTACGAAATATGGTAAATGGATGTCAAGACTGTTTTTTTGAATGATAATTTTGAAGAAAGCATCTTTATGTCTCAACCGGAGGGATTCATAACCTAAGGTCTGAAGCAAAAGGTTTGCAAGTTGAATTGATCCATTTATGGGTTGAAGCAAGCATCAAGACCTTGGAACATTAGGTTTGATACTGCGATCAAATCTTATAGTTTTGACCAAAATGTTGATGAGCCTTGTGTATACAAGAAAATCAACAAAAGTAAAATAGCTTTCTTAGTACTTTATGTGGACGATATTCTACTCATTAGGAATGTTGTAGGGTACCTATCTGACATTAAAATTTGGCTAGCAACCCGATTCCAAATGAAAGATTTGAGAAAGGCGCAATATATTTTTTAGATCTGAATCATAAGGGATCGTAGGAACAGAAAGTCGACTCAATCTCAAGCAACTTATATCAATAAAATGTTGGTTTGATATTAGATGTAAAACTCCAAGAGTGGTTTATCACCTTCCAAGTACGAAGTTTACTTGTCTAAGGAACATTGTCGTAAGACACCTCAAGAAATTGAAAATATGAACGGATTTCCTATGCTTAAGTTGTGGGCAGCTTAATGTATGCAATGCTCTGCACTAGGTCATACATTTGTTATGTAGTGGGAATAGTCAGTAGGTATTAGTCCAACACAGGGTTAGACTATTGGACGACAGTTAAAATTATCTCAGGTATCTTAGAAGAACATGGATTACATGCTAATGTATAGGGCTAAGGATTTGATCCTTATTGGATATACTAACTTTGATTTTCAAACTGACAAGAATTCTATGAAATTCACGTCAGAATCAGTGTTCATCCTAAATGAGGGAGTTGTACTGTGGCATAGCATCAAGCAATGATGCATTGTAGACTCTACTTTGGAGGCTAAATATGTCGCTGCTTCGAAGCAATAAAAGAAGCAGTTTGGCTGAGGAAACTCTTGCATGATTTGGAAGTTGTTCCAAACATGAACTTTTCCATCACTCTATATTGTGACAATAGTGGGGCAGTAGCCAATTCTAAAGAGCTTAGCAACCACAAATGAGAGAAACACATAGAGAGGAAGTATCACCTAACATGGGAAAATGTGCAACATGGGGACATGATTGTTACCAAGATCGCTTCGGAGCACAACATTGTTAATCCTTTTACGAAGACTCTTAAAGCTAAAGTATTCGAGGGTCATCTAGAGAGTCTAGATATATGAGATATGTACTTTAGGTAATTTAGGACAAGTGCGAGATGCGTAATGGGTATAAGGATGCCCTTGTTTATTGTATTTTCTATATACGTTTTATGTAATATACTTGTACATTTACCATTTTGATGTTTTGTGGATTAATTTGTAATGTACATCCCATTAGACTATCACTAGAATAGAGTTTAGTCCAAGTGGGAGTTTGTTGAGTTTTATGTCCTAAAACTTGTAGAAAGTAAATGTAGTTCATTGATTGTTATTAATAAAGTGTTATTATTGTAATTTCCATAAGTGTCATTGATTATTTTATTAGTTTTGTCTTAATAACCTAAATCCAATAAAATAACATCTTAAGCTGTCCCATGAGTCTTGAACTATATGTGGAGACATACATGGATCACTGTTCAAGATACAACTTAAAAAGTCTATAGTATAAGGATAAGGCTGAGTACCTTATCCTCGTAACACTATGGATACAACCCATTTTGTATTTGATAGAAACACAATGATCCAACTCATATGTGTTGGAGACATGTGAGTGTGAGTATTATATGTAATGAGTTTGCATAAGACTAGACCACTAAATAGTAACCACTAGATGTAACTCTGTTAACCAATTAATCTCATATCGTTGTAGCTTTTGATCTGTAGGTCCATTAGGTCATCTTTCTAGCTCGTAAAGGGCAATGAGGTTATTATATCATGGATGGAACTTGAATTGTTCAAATTCACTTAGAAAAATAATATAATGTACATATACATATACATATACATATGTATATATGACTATGATTCAAATGTGAATTAAATTAAATATAAAATATTTAAATAGTAATTAATTAATTGGAGAATTAATTAATAGTTTAGTTTCATTCAATTTGATTGAATTTTATTTAATTAAATTAATTAAATTAAAACTATAGGTTATGTAAGAGATATTCATTTAAATATGGTTTAAATGAAATATTAATTAAATATGATTTAATTAATTATTAATTTAATGACATTAAATTAAAATAACAAAATAACCCCCTTAAGTCCGAGTTCTTTAGGAGAACATGGGATGATCCCACGTATCCCTTCTTTTCTCTTTTTATCCTCTTCTTCCTCAATTGGTAAAGGTGAAGAATGACGTAACCAAAGTTTTTTAGAGAATATTCTCCGAAGAAAAGAAAAATCTCTCTACTAAAATTTTTGCTCTCTAAAAGATTTTCCAATCCAATTGGTTTCCACAAGCCAAGAAACTAAAATTACTTAAGAGTTATAGGTCAGTTTCCAATTGGCTGCGTCCTTATATTTTTTTAACTATACCATACGTTAGGTAGCATTGTGTTAGTCATTATGCATAATAATAACTATACCATACGTTACAAAGTCCACACAACATATATAACATATGTAGCATTTCGTCCATCGGCACATATTCGACAATACAATTCAGTTATGCAATCCCTAAAGTATTCATACACAACAATATTTTCTCAAAGTACCACACACATCAGTATAACCTCAACAATATTTGCACACGATCGTTATTTTCAAAGGTATCCCATATTACATAAGAGTAACACAGAATTACCACATCAACTTAAACATTCATACACTTAAGAGTGTTAACGCGCAAAGCAGTAGGAAACCCTGTACCTCAAATACCGATTGGAAACTAGAACCACACAATTAATTCCTTGAAAATCGCCCTAAATACAACCGTACGAACAATAAATCTTCAAGGCATAACATGAATGAAAAAGAACCTTTATGCCTTTAATCAAGACTTACCCGATGATCGAACCAAACGCTACGCACAAGCTCCCAACAATGCTTTTATTTACTTTCTCAATTTGTTCCTCAAGAACAATAAACATCCTAATTAAATCAATAAATTCTCCAAGCAAAACTCTAATAATTTACTCCAAGACACCTAACAAAACTCATCCAAAATTCCAAGAAAAGGCAGCAGAACTCGACTTGGCAGCGATGCAAGTCAAGGACAGAAGTGCGAAGGCAGCGACACGGAACGATGACTCACAGACTGGAGTGTGACAACACGAGTTTGGGTTCGCAACGGACAATTGCAATTTGGGCGCGGGGCTGGGCGACACGCAAAGGAGGGTGAATCTGGCATGATGCGGATCTGGGCGACGTGATGCAAGTTTTTGCAAGGAAGCTGGCACAGACTGAGTGGATCTAGGCGATGTGACGTCAGTGCAAATCCGACATGGACTGAGCGACTACCACTCACAGTGGCTCTGACGTGGCGTAATTGGTTGAAGGAGATGTGAACGGAGTAGATATGGTTCGTGGCGACGTGGGCTGGGTGGACGTTGACCAAAGTGAGGGAGACGGCGAGTGCGGCGACTGATCTTGGGAGAAGAAGAGGAAGAAAAGAGAAAGAAAGCAAGAAGAAAGAAAAAGGGGGGAAAGGACGATGAGGGGAAAAAGAAGGAGGAAAAGAAAGGAGAAAGAAGAAAAACGAAGAAAGAGAAAGAGAAGGAATAAGAAAATAATTTTTTTAATAATAATAATAGTATTATTATTATTATTATAATTATTTCTTTTCCAATTTCCTCCTTTAAACACCAATAACTCCAACTAAACCCCAAATAAAAGGATTAAATAAGGAGTGACCAAAAGAAAAATTTACGTCTAATTTGGGATGTTTACAATTATTCTCAGTAAAGTGACCAAGAAGTTTGGAGAGTGAACGTTGGCACGTTGTCGAACCATTATAAGTTTAGTGTCATTTTTTTCCTAAACTTACTTTACTTTTGCACTGAGTTTATTTTCAAAATTTTAGATTGCATGTTAGGTTTATCTTATTGATTTGCTTGCAAAATTAAAAATTAGTAGACGATCCTATTCACCCCCTCTAGTGTTGTCATTAGATCCTACAATTGGTATCAGAGTAGGTAGCTTAGATTTTTGTTAAAAAAAAGTGTTCTGAAATCATAATTTTTTTACTATTTTTATGTTTTTAAAATCTGAATGTAACGTCCCAAATTTTCAACCTTAACCCGAGGTTGTTAAATAAGTAAAAACTCATAACCTTAACAAAAAGGCCAATCAACAGTTGATCAAAATACTGAAGTCCTTAAACCATAAAATATGCGGAGTCTGCAGCGGAAGCATTAATCAATATAGTCCCCAATGACATGGTCACTGGTCCTTCCTATCTGTCGCTTGTTTTCTCATACTTATCTGAAAAGTGAACATGAAAAGGGTGAGTATAAAAATACCCCATAAGGAACCCACTATTGGGCCCATTAGGTGAATTGTTAACTTCCTATTAAACCTATACTCCGTGCCACACAGTCTAATGATTTGGTAGGAACGTTCACACCTCCCAATGCCAGGGTCGTCCTAGCAAATCTGAGGAATCACATGAAAAAGTAGCTATCGTCGAAACACATGCTACACAGATTTATTAATCCGACTCACGGGACACATGCCACACAGACTTGTTAATCCATCCCACAAACGAAGTACAATACAATTAATAGATAAAGCTAACAGCTACCATAGTCCCAAAACATGCAATCTTAGTCCAAAACATTCACACGCACACATATGAAGTTTAGTTCAACAATAATATCCACAATCACCCCACCCTTTTATCCTACTTTACGATTTTTCTATAGCAACCCATAAAGGCATATCGCTACAAAGTCTCATTGGTTTTTCCATAGCAATCTGCCCTAACAGAATGTCACATAGTCATTCAGTCCATCTAAACATTGTTAACCCATCACCAACAACTAACTCAGGAGTTAGTCAATTCGGTTAACTCAACCCATAACCATCACTAGCAATTAACTAAACCATTTAGTTAACTCACCACATAAATCTGTATCAAACAATTCGTCACATAACCAAACAAGTCATGTCAGCGTACCACACAGTTAAGCTTGACATACGAGTTATGCATTGATACTTAATAACCCGCTTATCATAGAAACCAGTCAAATTACTAATAACCTTATGTTACCTGCAGTCGTGAATCCACTAGGAGTATCCCTTATACCTCCAATTTTAATTAATAATTTCCCATTAAAATAACTTAATCTCGTCACCCAATTAGTTAATTCATCCTATCACAAAATCAACCAACTCATATGTCACATAAATAATCTTATTGTTTCATAAATATCCTTATTACTTGTCGATGATCCAGTAGTCTATCCCTTACACATCTAATTTTAATTAATAATTTTTCATTTAAATTATTAATTAAAATAACTTAAACTCGTCACCTAATCAGTTAATTCATCTTATCACAAAATATCCTTACTTACTGTCGAGCAACTAGTAGTAAGTTTGAAGTTAACAGTTCACCTAGTGGGCCTAGTAGTGCGTCTTTTACTTGGTATTTTTATAATCACCCTTTTTATGTTTACTTTTCAGGTAAGTATAAGAAAATCACAACGAATAGGAAGGACCAGTGACCATGCCATCAGAGACTATATTGCCTAATGCTTTCGTTGCAGACTCCACAAATTTTATGTTTTGAGGATTTCAGTATTTTGATCAACTATTGAACGGTCTTTTTGTTAAGGTTATGAGTTTTTACTTAATTAACGACTTCAAGTTAAGGTTGAAAATTCAGAGCGTTACACTGAATTTTTTGTTTTTTTTATATAAAAAAAGGGTGAGAAAATCTTAATTTCACTAGAAATTTAATTTCTTCGATTTTTTTTTTAAAACTATTTTTTCTTAAACTTTTAAATCTATATTTTTTGTCAAAAAGAAAATTTTTAAAATTGTTTTTTTATAACTCAAATTTGAAAAGTGTTCTAATTAATGTTTCAAAGTATTTATTTTGTAGAGTTTTAAAAGACGATTTCATGCATCTTGAATTGTTTGAATTAGATTTCAAATGACAAAGATATGGGTAAAAGAAGATTGAAAATTAACTTTGACGGTCGATGTCATGACAATGATGTGGCAAAGATGGATCGACCATAAGATGACATGTGACGGGTTGTGGAAGAGAGATGAAAAGAAAAGGAGAAAAGAAAGAGAAAGAGAAAATATTTGGGACCACATAATTGCAATTATATAAATTTCAAATTAAAAAAAAGGAAGGTGAAAAAACATCGTGAAGCTCCTTCGCAATTTGTTAAAAAAAAATTTCTCTCCATTTAATCTCATCCATCCATTCTTTGAACCTAGATCCAATGGTTGAGGTTAAACCCTTTCTTTTTTTATTATCAATCCTTCATTCATCCTTCTAGCCACCTTTCTTGAAAACAAAAAAAAAAAAAAAAAAAAAAACTTTCCAGCAACCTCAACAAAATTTAATCTATCATCTAAGTGCTAAAAAAGACTCAATTTCTCTCATTCTTCTCAATTTTTGTCAGTGTAATTGTTGAGAGAATTGTTCGAGTGTTGTGAGGCAAAACTTGTGCATCTTACTTATTTAGAGGTGGATTGTTTTTTTGTTTAGATTTTTATTGGGATTTTGTATTAAGGTATGGGTGCACTTAGGGTTGTGTGAAAAAGAAATTGGTTAGATCCGAAATTAGTGAAAAAAGATCTGAATTTCTCTTTAGCCTAGATAGAAAAAGAAAAGGACCGTGTAGGTTTTGTTCTTACCTGAAACAGAATTATTCTCATTAAAGTGACCAAGAAGCTTGGAGAGTGGACGTAGGCACGTTGCCGAATCACTAAAAATTCGGTGTCATCTTTTCCCTAAACTTACTTTACTTTTGCATTGAGTTTATTTTCAAATTCTTAGAATGCATGTTAGATTTATCTTAACTATTTTTGAAAACTATGATGAATTTAATCGAGTCTCTGCGTGTAATCCTGCTAAAGAAATATGGGATATGCTTGAGGTAACACATGAGGGAACTAATCAAGTTAAACAGTAAGAAATTAGCATACTTGTTCACAGTTATGACTTATGTAAAATGGATGCTGATGAGTCTATCTCAGATATGTTTACAAGATTTACAAATATTGTGAATGCCTTGAAAGGATTAGAAAAAACATACTCTAAATCAAAAAATGTTAGGAAGATCCTTAGGTCGTTGTCAAAAAGTTAGGAAGCGAAAGTGACAGCAATTCAAGAAACCAAAGATTTGTCAAAACTCCCTTTGGAGGAGCTTGTTGGATCTCTCATGATATATGAGATCATAAATGAAAGGAAATATGGAAGATGACGTCAGAAAGAAAAAGAGTTTGACATTGAAGACTACTTTCAGTCAAGATGACTCTGAAAGTGAAGATGAATTCAACGATGAAAAAGTTGCCTACTTGACGAAAAAGTTCAAGAAGCACCTTAGGAAGATAATTTTTTTCAAGGAAAATAATGGTCAAGATGTTAAAGGAGAAAAGAGCAATAGAGACTCAATCGTTTGCTATGAATGCAAAAAACCTGGACATGTCAAGTATGATATTCCTCAACTAAAATCATCTTCAAAGAAGAACAAGAAAAAGACATGAAAGCTACATGAGATGAAAGTGATGAAAATGACTTTGATATTATTGAAGAAGTAGCTAATAAAAAATATTATATGGCTTTTGGAGATGAGGATGACGACAATGAGGTAAGTCTTGAAAATCTTACTTTTGATGAGCTTATAGTGAGATCAAAGATGATTTTAAAAAATTTGGTTGCAAATATATGTCTCTTAGAAAGAAGAATACTAGGTTAGCTCATGAGAATAATGACATAGTAATTAAGCTAGATAGCTTAAAAGAAGAAAATGAGACATTGAAGAAAGATCTTTTTCTATCCAATTTAAATTTGAATGCTTTCAAAGAGGAGTACCAAATTTTAGAAAAGAAAAATAAAAATATATCATCCATCTTTCAAAATTTACAAATGGACGAAACAAAAAGACATCTTTGATAAAAGTGGTTTAGGTTATAAACCAAATAAAAAGCAAATTAAATTTTAAAACTACTTTGTTAAAGAAAGCAATATGTCTTCAATCATTTGTCATGCTTGTGAAAAATATGGTCATTAAGCATATGCATGTAATTTGAAGAAGTTTGACACATTAAATAAGAATATAAAAAGATGGATTCCTAAATTTCTGCTAACTAACTCCTAAGGACCCAAACAAATTTGGGTACCTAAGGCTATATCTTGAGAACTATTTTTTGTAGGTATGTTTGAGATCCACGAGAAATAAATTGTAGTTGGACAGTGGATGCTCAACACATATGACTGAAGACTATACGAAGTTTGCATACTTAGAAAAGAAAGAAGGAGGATACGTTGGCTTTGGTGATAACAAAAAGGGTAAAATTATTGGAAAAGGTAACATAGGTAATGGTTCTAATTTTTTTATTGAAAATGTTTTACTTGTTGATGATTTAAAGCATGATTTGTTAAGTATTAGTCAATTATGTGATAAAGGTTATAGAATAGTTTTTAATGATAAAAATTGTAAAATTGAAAATGTATGTGATGGAAAAATTTTGTCTATGGAAAATAGAGATACAAATGTTTACGCTATACACTTAGTTGATTGTCCCATGGTAGATAATAAATGTTTGTCTATTTTGCATGCTGACTCTTGGTTATGGCACAAAAGGCTAGGACATGCTAGCATGCATTTAATTTCAAATATTTCTAAGAAATCCCTTGTTAGAGGTCTTCCAAAACTAAACTTTGAAAAAGATAAAGTTTGTGATGCTTGTCAAATGGGTAAACAAACTAAGTCATCTTTTAAACCAAAGAAAATAGTTTCTACTTCTAGGACTTAACAACTGTTACACATGGATCTCTTTGGTCCGACTAGAGTTGCAAGTTTAAATGAAAAACATTATGCTTTTGTACTTGGGTTTTACTTTTATCTCATAAGGATGAAGATTTGAAATATTTGATTAATCTTTAAAAAAGAATTCAAAATGAAAAAGGTTTTATGATTTTAAAAATTAGAAGTGACCATGGAGTAGAATTTGATAACGTTTCTTTTGAAAACTGTTGTGATGAAAATAGTATTTGTCATGACTTTTCCTCTCCAAGAACTCCCCAACAAAATGGTATTGTAGAAAGGAAAAATCGATCTTTACCATAGTTAGCCACCTCCATGTTGAATGAATACAGTTTACCAAAATATTTTTGGGTTGAAGCTGTTAATACTGCATCTTATATGATGAATTAAGTTTTAATAAAAACTATCTTGAATATAATTTCGTATGAGCTTTTCAATAATAAAACTCCAAATATCAATTGTTTCAAGGTCTTTGGTTGAAAATGTTTCATTTTGAAAAACAAAACAAAACTTGGAAAGTTTGAATCCAAAACTAACATTGGCATATTCTTGGGATATTTTATATGTAGTAAAACATATAGAGTTTTTAATAAAAGAACTCTTGTAGTTGAAGTGTAATACCAACCTTTTTATTTCAAGTTGTTTGCTGTAAAAAAAATGGTAAAAAAGAAAATTTGATTGTATTGTTATTATTATTATTATTATTTAAGTACTATTTATTATTTAGTAAAAAAAAAATTGGATTTTTGAAGCTTGAGCCAGAGGATAAGGAAGAAGAAGTGAAATTGATTTTTTTGAAAAATTTCTTCTTCAATTCTTCTAATTGGATGGAATTTCGGTGGGAATAGATATAATTAAAGTTGAAGTCGGTCAAATTGAAAGAGAAGGAGAAGAAATTGTTTGGAGGAAATGAGAGAAAGAGGAAGTTGAAAAAGAAAATTGGGTCGAGAGCTTTATCATAGTGAAGGAAGTAACGAAATTGAGCTCAATCCGAGACCAAATTGAACGAAATTTGTGATGAAATTGTTTAGAAAAGAGAGAGGAAGTTGAAGAAAAGCTCAATTTGGAAGAATTTGGTCGAGAAAAAACAAAGAAGAAGCTAACCAAAAACTGGAAATATACAGTTTTGAGTTGCTTGAAAGATTGAAGAAATTGAAGGGGTTAGAGTTGAAATTAGACCTTCAAATTTGGTGGTAAGCTCAATTAGAAGTCCCTCTTTGATTTCGTAACAATTAATTCGATTAACTTCAGCTAGAATTAACGAATTTGATGTTTGAAATTTGAAGAAGGCTTGTTGGAAAAACAGAGCATCAAACTTTTCAGCTTGAATTCTCGATGATTCACGAGGAATTAGACGGCCAAATTTTGAGGTAATGTTGTTTAAGTTATGGATAATTGATTGGTAATAGTTAAAACTTTCAATTTTGACCGAAAAAAGAGAATTTGGACGCCGGAGTCTCTCCAGAATTTTCACTTGAAACTGGGCAGAATATTGGGAAATTTCGAGGGTTGAAGATGAAGCTTAATGCTGACTGTCATTAAAAGCCCGTCATTAAAAGCCTGTGTTCTTGTTGTTTGTCCGTCATTAAAACCCGAGGACAAAATGTATGATCTATGGAGCCTGATTGGTATATATTTTTAAATGTCGATTTTACCCTTGAACAAGAAGCAAATTAAAGGAAAATTTAGGGTTTTTAACCTAAAAATGAGATTTATTTATCGGCTTAGATTAACCTATCGATTTTGGACAATTTTTAGGAGAATTGACGATCGGGAAAATTTACGAACCGAGAACCTTCCATCAAGTTTGTGGAGTGACTTAAAATTTTGAAATATGATTTTAAAGCATGTATTGTATTGAATTTCTTTATAATTATATCCAAGATTACACGTTTTACGAGAAAAAATTCATAAGCCAAACGTATTGAATGTTTATGATTCTTCATGCCAAAAATGTGTTATGTAAAGATTAGATACATGATTTATGATTTTACATATGCTAGTAAGCATGACTTGGTGTGTTAAAAGGCCAAAGATATTATGTTATTATTTTTACGTTTTACGAGATTTCAGTAAAAGTTTGATTCAAGCATACCTTAGTATATCTAAATGAAATTCTTTATATGAGATTTTGGTATGATTTGAATGACCCGAGTTTTATAAGTATTTCTTAATGAATACTTGAGTCAAAGATATTTAATTACTATTTCAGTGATTTATGAGAATTTCAGTAAAAGCATGTTTATTCATGATTGAGCTTGAGGCTAGTATACTAAGTGCACACACTAGAGTATTTCGCTGTCATGAGTGCTGGATTTGCCCCACCATGACAAAGACGTTGTGAGCGGTGGCTCCACTACAACGTAGATAGCACTGTCGTAAGTGTTGAGCTTGCTCTACTACGACAAAGACGTTGCTGATGTTGGCCGCACTGCAACGTAGATTTTGCTGTCATTAGTGCTGGATTTAGTCCACTACGACAAATACGTTATAGATGCTAGTCCCACTATAACGTAGTATCGTTGTCGTGAATGTTGAGCTAGCTCTACCAGGGCAAAGATGTTGTTGGTACTGATCCCACCACGACGTAATTATCGCTGTAGTGTTGAGCTGACTCCACTACGATAAAGACGTTGGGTGTGCTGGGTTTTTCCCACTACAACGTAATTAGATGATTACACATGGCTTTGTAAAAGTTTTCAATTACATATTACTCGCAAAAGTTTTCAGTTACACATTGCTTTATGAAAGATTTAGAAATACATTACTTTGCAAAGTTTATGATATTTATTTATTTTCCAAGCATGTGATTTCTAAAGTATGTTATCTAAAGTATTTCCAAGTATGCTGTTTATAAATTGTCTCTCACTAGGTGTTAGCTCATACTTTCAAATGTTTTCTCACTTTTCAAGTAGAGATCGTGATTTTCGAGCCTGACCTACTATTGCCTGTCTGCTGTCAAAGTTTGAGTTTTGTTTTAGGTCATATTCATAACTTATATAGGCATGTTTTGGTCTGTAAATTTTATAAGGAGTGAGTTGGGTTGTATGGGACACTTGTGAGACTAGTTATGTAAGTAATTTTTATCTACACGTTTATCAATTATTTTTGCTCTATGTTTCTCAGAGTAAAATAAGTAAGCCGTTAATGTGTGTTGTTAAGTTAGGAACGTTACTTACTGAATTCATGCCATCTCTTCAGCTAAGAGTAGAGGGTCTAGGAAAGGGTGTGACAACTTGGTATCAGAGCAAGGGTTTTATAGAGTCTTGGGATGTCTTGAAAGAGTAAAGAGAAGTTTAAGAGTCCAGTAACATGCATATATAGTTAGAGGTAATTGTAACATGTCTAATAAGTTGATATGTTACAGGAGTTATGCCTCTTCGTTGTAGTAGCAGACAGAACATGCAAGAGGCTGCAGGGACACGAGATTCTACCCAAGCTCAGTTTGAAGGGGAATATTGTAGCTCGAGAGAACAACCTAATATAGAAGATAGGATATTTTCCAGATTTTCCCAACGGTTAGCAGAGTCGCTTGGATTAGTGTCTAATGATCTAGAGAAAAAGTATGGAATAGAATGGCTAAAATCCTTGGAAGCCTCAATTTTTTAGGGTTTAACTGACCCAGCTGATGCATAGACATGACTGAATTTGTTAGAGAAATGTTTTAAAGTAATGGATTGTCCGAAAGGAAGGAAAGTTAGATTGACAACATTTTTGCTACGAAGAGAAGCAGAGGGTTGGTGGAAATCCATTGAGTCTCGTAGAAAAGATACTAGTACGATGGACTGGGAGACCTTCAAGAGGATATTTGAAGATAAGTACTATCCAAGTACTTACTTCGAGGCAAAGAGAGATGAATTTCTAAAATTGGTGCAAGGCTCATTGTTAGTAGCAGAATACGAAAAGAAGTATACCGAATTATCCAGGTATGCTCACACGATAGTGGCTTCTGAGAGTGATAGATGTAAAAGATTTGAAAGAGGTTTGCGGAAGAAGATCCGTACATCAGTGACAACAATAGCAAAGTGGACAGATTTTTCACAATTTCTTGAAACGACCATGCGAGTTGAATAGAGTTTAAAGGAAGGAAAGCATGACATGGGGCCTAGTCGAGCTGTTTCTACGACTAGTAGTTTCTGTGAACGAGATCAGAGACGATTCACTCCAGGAGTTTCAAGGAGAATGGATTTTAAATCTCGATCTCCTAGTCAGTCTTATAGAAGAGACAGTACAAGGAGTGCATTTTTTAGACAGAGTCAGAGAACTTTAAGTTGATCGACTAGATCATCGATAGGACCTAGGACAGGGCAAGATTCAGTATCCAGTTTCGTGGAAAGAAATGAATGTAGTTGTTGTGGTAAAGCTCAAAGAGAACCGTGTTTAGCAAAAGATGATGTTTGTTATCAATGCAATCAATCCAATCAATTCAGAAGAGATTGTCCACAGTTAAGATTAGGAATTCAGGAAGGGCGACAAGTTCAGCCACAGATAGTAAGCCATAAAAAAGTTTTAGGGGCAGGAGGTGGAAGCTCTTGTGATCAAACTGAAAGGGGTTGCAGGACGACCTCGTCAGCCAGGGAAGGTGTTTTCCATGACAAAGTAGGAAGCAGAGAATGCATCGGACGTCATTGCCGGTACATTACTTGTTTGTGATTTACCTGCTTTTGTTTTATTAGACCCTGGATCTACACATTCATTTGTTAATATACCAATACAGTAATGTATCAGTACTACGTCATTATCGGTACATTACTTGTTTGCGATTCATTTGATTAGTGAAATGACTAGAGATTGTGAAGTATTAATAGAAGATATCAGTATGTCTGTAGACCTAATACCTCTTAAGTTACAAGAATTAGATGTGATCCTTGGCATGAATTTTCTGTCTATGAATCATGCTACTCCATAGAAAAGAAGTAACTTTCCAGAAACCAGAATCAATAGAAGTAGTTTTTAGAGGAGAAAGGAAAGTTATTCCGACATGTCTGATTTCAACACTTAACGCTACAAAGATGTTGAGGAAACGCTATGCAGCTTATCTTGCACACATAGTAGAAATAGAGACAGAAAAGCGAAAACCTGAAGATGTCTCTTTGGTGAGAGAATTTTTAGATGTTTTCCCGATGATTTATCAGGATTACAACCTGATAGAGAGATTGAGTTTACTATTGATCTCTTACCTGGAACAACACCTATTTCTCTGACACCATATAGAATTTCCCTCGTCCTGAATCAGATGAGTTTTGGTTACTTTCTAAGCAAGATAAGTTAAAACAGTCTGAAAGAAACAATTTATGAGAATTTAGTCCCTCTTCCTAGTAATCATCCTGTTATAGGTACTAAATGGGCATTTAAAATAAAATGGATGAGTCTGATAATATTGTTAGAAATAAAGCTAGGTTAGTTGCGTAGGCTTATAGTCAAGAAGAAGGAATATATTATGAAGAGACTTTTGCTCCTGTTACTAGACTTGAATCAATTAGAATGTTGCTTGCATTTGCATCTCATAAAAATTTTACCTTATTCCAAATGGATGTAAGAAGTGCCTTTTTTAAATTCTTTTATAATGGAGGAAGTTTATGTTGAACAACCTCTTGGTTTTGAAAACATTGATAATCTGAATCATGTTTTAAAATTGAATAAAGCTCTTTATTATCTTAAACAGACTCCTAGAGCTTGGTACGATCGTTTGAGTAAATATTTGCTTGATAATGGTTTTAAAATTGGACATATTGACACTACACTCCTTATTAAAACCATAGAAAATAATATCTTTTTAGTGCAAATTTATGTGGATGATATTATATTTGGTGCCACTAATCCTTCTTTATGTGAAGAATTCTTTAAGTCTATACACAGTGAGTTTGAAATGAGCATGATGAGACAACTTGAAGATAAAATTTTCATTAATCAAGAAAAGTACACAAAGGATCTACTCAAAAGGTTCAAGTTTGACAATGCAAAAATTGCAAATTCTTCAATGAGCACAACTACAAAACTAAATAAAGAGGAGAAAGGTAAGAACACAGATATTAAAGCTTATAGAGATATGATTGGATCCCTGCTTTACTTAACTGCATGTAGGCCTAATATCATGTTTAGTATGTGCGCGTGTGCTAGATTTCAAGCTTGTCCTAAAGAATCACACTTACACACTGTAAAAAGTAGTTTTAAATATTTCCTTGCCACTACAAACATAGGTTTATGGTATCCTAAGAATGCATCTATAGATTTGATTATGTATTCTGATGCTGATTTTGCTGGTAGTTTAACCGATAGAAAGAGCACTAGTGGAACTTGTCATTTTCTAGGAAGCTCACTAGTCTCATGGTATGGTAAAAACGAAAATTTTGTTCTTTTTTCTACTACTAAGGCCGAATACATTGATGTTGGAAGTTGTTGTTCTCAAGTTTTATGGATGAAACAAATATTACGAGATTTTGGTTTAACTTTTGAATAAATGCGTATCTTTTGTGATAATACAAGTTCAATAAATTTAACCCAAATCCTATTGAACACTCTAGGACAAAACAAATAGAAACATTGTGATTAATTGTATTCCTACAGAAAATCAAGTAACAAATATTTTGACCAAAGCATTAAATGAAGAAGTATTTGTAAGAATAGACTTGCACTTGGTATCATTCACATATGATTGCTTAATTGTGGTTGATAGGAGGAGTATTTTCTTTAAAATGTTGTTTAATTAAGGAAAAGCATTGGAATTTATTTACTTAATTTTTGTGAGTTATGCATGAATTCAGAAATTAAGGAAAAGCTAAAACTTACTTATTAAACCTTTTGGACAGAAGGGAGAGAATATTTTTGAGGTCGTAGGAGCTATTGAATAGTTTGTCATCATAAAAAAGGGAGAGATTGTTAGCTTCTGGGCTTCAATCAAACTAAATATTTTGATGTGAACAAAATCAATTTGTGGTACTAATGCTTTTTAGTGTTTTAAAGTATTTAGTTTGTAGAGTTTAAAAAGACGATTTCCATGCATCTTGAATTGTTTGAATCAGATTTCAAACGATAAAGATATGAGTAAAAGAAGATTGAAAATTAACTTTGATGGACGATGTCATAACAATGATGTGGCAAAGATGGATCAACCATAAGATGATATATTGTGTGTTGTGGAAGAGAGATGAAAAGAAAGAAAGAAAAGAAAAAGAAAGAGAAAATTTTTGGGACCACATAATTGCAATTATGTGGATTTCAAATTAAAAAATAAGAAGGTGAAGAAAAATCGTGAAGCTCCTCCCAATTTTTTTATCCCCATTTAATCTCAACCATCCATTCTTTTAACCTAGATCCAATGGTTGAGGTTAAACCCTCCATTTTATCAATCCTTCATTTATCCTTCTAGCCACCTTTCTTGAAAAAACAAAAGAAATTCCAGTAACCTCAATAAAATTTAATCCATCATCCAAATGCTAAAAAAGACTCAATTTCTCTCATTCGTCTTAATTTTTTGAAGTGTAATTGTTGGGAGAAAAGTTTTGGAGTGTTGTGTGGCAAAACTTGTGAATATTACTTATTTAGAAGTGAAAAGTTTTTTTGTTTAGTTTTTATTGGGTTGTGTGAAAAAGAAATTGGTTAGATCCTGAACCAGTGAAAGGATTCAGATTTCTCTTTAGCCTAGGTAGAAAAAAAGAGGGTCGTGTAGGTTTTGTTCTTACTTGAACAAGAATTGTTCTCAATAAATGATCAAGAAGTTTAGAGAGAAGACGTAGGCACATTGCTGAACCATTATAAGTTATGTGTCATCTTTTCCCTAAATTTACTTTACTTTTGCACTGATTTTTCTTTTTCAATTTTTAGATTGCATGTTAGGTTTATCTTGTTGATTTGCTTGCAAAATTAAAAATTGGTAGACAACCCTATTCACCCCTCTTGTAGCGCCTCGAAAAAAAAATTAGCATATGCTTGAGTTTAATCGAGTCTCTGCATGTAATTCTTCTAAAGAAATATAGGATATGCTTACGGTAACTCATGAAGGAACTAATTAAGTTAAAGACTAAAAAGTGAGCATGCTTGTTCACAGTTATGAATTATGTAAAAATGGATGTTTATGAGTTTATCTCTGATATTCTTACAAGATTTATAAATATTGTGAATGCCTTGAAAGGATTAGGAAAAACATACTCTACATCAGAAAATGTTAGGAAGATCCTTAGGTCATTGCTAAAAAGTTGGTAAGCCAAAGTGACAACAATTCAAGAAACCAAAGATTTGTCAAAACTCCAGTTAGAGGAGCTTGTTGGATCTCTCATGACACATGAGAACATAAATGAAAGGAAATGTGGAAGTGATGTCAGAAAGAAAAAGAGTTTGACATTGAAGACTACTTTCAGTCAAGATGACTATGAAAGTCAAGATGAATTCAATGGTGAAGAAGTTGCTTACTTGATGAAGAAATTCAAGAATCACCTCAGGAAGAGAAATTTCTTCAAGGAAAATAATGGTCAAGATGTTAAAGGAGAAAAGAGCAATAAACACTTAATCATTTCCTATGAATGCAAAAAACTTGGGCATGTCAAGTATGATTGTCCTCAATGAAAATTATATTCAAAGAAGAACAAGAAAAAGCCATGAAAGCTACATGAGATGAAAGTGATGAAAATTACTGTGATATTATTAAAGAAGTAGCTGATAAAAAATGTTATATGGCTTTTGGAGATGAAGATGACGACAATGAGGTAATTCTTGTAAATCTTACTTTTGATGAGCTTATAATGAGATTAAAGATGATTTTGAAAAAATAGGTTGCAAATATATGTCTCTAAGAAAGAAGAATAATAGGTTAGCTCATGAAAATAATGACATAGTAATTAAGCTAGATAGCTTAAAAGAAGAAAATGAGATATTAAAGAAAGATCTTGTTTTGTCCAATTTAAATTTGAATGCTTTCAAAGTGGAGTGTCAAATTTTAGAAAAAAAAAAATAAAGATATATCATCCATCTTTTAAAATTTACAAATGGACGAAAGAACTTAGATATCATGATAGGTAAGCAAAAAGACATCTTTGATAAAGTGGTTTAGGTTATAAACCAAATAAAAAGCAAAGTAAATTTAAAAACTACTTGTTAAAAAAAGCAATATGTCTTCAATCATTTGTCATGCTTGTGAAAAATATGATCATAAAGCCTATGCATGTGATTTGAAGAAGTTTGACACTTTAAATAACAATAAAAAAAATATGGATTCCTAAATTTTTGCTAACTAACCCCCAAGGACCCAAACAAATTTGGGTACTTTAGGCTATACGTTGAGACCTATTTTTTGTAGGTATGTTTGAGATCCATGAGAAATAAATGGTACTTGGACAATGGATGCTCAACACACATGACTGGAGATCATTCAAAGTTTGCATACTTAGAAAAGAAAGATGAAGGATACGCTAGCTTTGGTGATAACAAAAAGGGTAAAATTATTGGGAAAGGTAACATAGGTCATGGTTCTAATTTTTTATTGATTGAAAATTACTTGTTCACGATTTAAAGCATGATTTGTTAAGTATTAGTCAATTATGTTATAATGGTTATAGAGTAATTTTAATTGATAAAAATTGTAAAATGGAAAAATGCATGTGATGGAAAAATTTTATTTATGAAAAATCGAGATAAACCGATTACCCTATAGACTTAGTTGATTGTTCCATAGTAGATAATAAATGTTTGTCTATTTTGCATGATGACTCTTAGTTATGGTATAAAAGGCTAGGACATGCTAGCATGCATTTAATTTCAAATATTTCTAAGAAATCCCTTGTTAGAGGTCTTCCAAAACTAAACTTTGAAAAATATAAAGTTTATGATGCGTGTTAAATGGGTAAACAAACTAAGTCATCTTTCAAACCAAAGAAAATAGTTTCTACTTCTGGGGCTTTACAACTATTACACATGGATCTCTTTGGTCCGACTAGAGTTGCAAGTTTAAATGAAAAACATTATGCTTTTGTACTTGGGTTTTATTTTTATCTCATAAGGACGAAACTTTGAAATTTTTCATTACATTTTAAAAAAGAATTCATAATGAAAAAGGTTTTATGATTTCAAAAATTAGAAGTGACCATGGAGGAGAATCTGATAACGTATTTCTCATGACTTTTCCTCTCCAAGAACTCCCCAACAAAATGGTGTTTTAGAAAGAAAAATCGATCTTTACAAGAGTTAGCCACCTCCCTGTTGGATGAATATAATTTACCAAAATATTTTTGGGTTGAAGCTGTTAATACTGCATCTTATATGACGAATTGAGTTTTAATAAGATCCATCTTTGATATAATTCCGTATGAGCATTTCAATAATAAAACTCCAAATACAATTATTTCAAGGTCTTTGGTTATAAATGTTTCATTTTGAAAGACAAAACAAAACTTGGAAAGTTTGAATCCAAATCTAACATTGGTATAATCTTGGAATATTCTACATGTAGTAAAACATATAGAGTCTTTAATAAAAGAACTCTTGAGTTGAAGAGTCATTGAATGATGTTTTTTATGAAACATGTGTGACTTCAAGTAAAGTTTCAGTTAGTGATGAATTAGAAAAGCTACTTGATGTTTTAAGCATTAAAGACAAAGACTTAGCAATAGTGGAGAAGAATACTAAAAAAGAGCTAGAGAAAACTCTTCCTCAAGATTGGAAATTCTCTACTCATCATTGTTAGGAGTAAATAATAGGTGATGTATCACAAGGGGTAAGAGCTTGCTCTTCTTTAAATGCATTGAATGATATTGCTTTTGTATCTAAAATTGAACCAAAATCTTTTACATATGCTGAATTGGATGAGTTTTGGTTAGTTGCTATGCAAGATGAGTTAAATCAGTTTGAAAGAAACAATGTATGAGAATTAGTCCCTCGTCCTAGTATTCATCCTGTTATAGGTACTAAATGGGTATTTAGAAATAAAATGGACGAGCCTGATAATATTGTTAGAAATAAAGCTAGGTTAGTTGCATAGGCATATAACCAAGAAGAAAGAATAGATTATGAAGAGATTTTTGCTCTTGTTACTGGACTTGAATCAATTAGAATGTTGCTTGTGTAACATCCCAAATTTTAAAGGTAATTTGAAATTTTATTTGTCAATTATCTTTTTGATTGTTTGTAAATTTTAATTTTGAGATGTTATGTTGGATTTAAATTTTAGAGTTAATTGTTGAAATAATTTTATTATTTGGTTGTGTATTGGTTTTGTTTAAATTGGAAAAAAAAAAAGAAAAGGAAAAGAGAATTTAATGAGGAAAGAGGGAAAGAAATTTAAAGGAAAGTGTGGGAATTTGGAAAAGGAAAAGGAGAAAAAAAAATAATAGTATTATTATTATTATTATTTTGTTATTTAAAGCACCTGAGGAAGCGTGCACCATCTTCACCATCTCCATCTTCTTCTTTAAAGAAAAACCCTAGCCGCCCCTCTCTTTTTCTCCATTGCCGATCGCAGTCGCGCCCAGTCGCTCGCAATGCTCAAGTTCGCGTCGTCCATCTCCAGCCCGCCGCGCCGCGCCACCACGTGGGAATCCGCTCAGTCGTCAGCCCACCTCGCACGTTGGTTGCAGATATCGTCGCGAGCCGCCAGTCGCATTGCCTAGTTTCGAGTCGACGCAACCTCCATTCATGAGCCGATTCTCATTCTGCGCGCTAGTCCGCCAAGCTACTTCGTCCAGGCATGCAGTCGAGCCACTTGTGACGTCTGAATCTGCAAGCCGAGTCACGAAGCTGAGCCGAGCCGTCTTCTGTTGCTTCCTGTCTCCGCTACCACTTCTCTTTGTTGGTTTGTTGGTAAGGTTTGGGAAGAATTCAAATTGGGTTTTAGAGTACAAATGAGGTTTAATTAAGAATTTTCCTTGGATTAATTCAGTTTTCTTTATTGATGAAGGATCAACTTGAAGATTCAATCGGGGTTATTTGTGGTGCAATCACCTTGGTTTTCATCTTGAGTGGTGAGTTTTGAATTGGTTACTGAAAGGGTAGAATTAATATTTCTTTTGGGAAGAATTATTAATTAATGTTCTTATGTGTTTAGGGTCAATTGGAGGCTATTTTCGTCTAGGAGAATTTCTTGTAATTTGAGGTAAGGAATACTTCTACTGAATCCATGCCTTTGGCGTATAAGGTGTGAAAGATGGTTAGTGTGCCTGCATTATGGTGTTAACTTTGGGTTTTTGGTTTATATTTCGTAAGGATTATGCATGACCCGTCTTACTACTTACCTGTGTTATCTGCTGCATGAAAACTGTTTGGTTATTGTGATCACAATGTTCTGATTTGGATTTAATTGGTTACGGTTTCTGTTAACTTTACCTAATAAGTTTGTACTTGGTGGGAGAACGATGAGTCAGTTTCCAAGCCGGTACGACGACTTGATTCTGACAAGGGCAGTTAAAAGCCTGTGTGGCGAATTTGTTTCTGAAGGTCGGATAATAAGCCTACGGGTGTTCCGACGTTCCGTTCTGAGGTCAAGCCTATGTGGCAATTTTCTTTGACAGGGTCGGTTAACAAGGCCTGTACGGAGACCTGTTTCGACATATTTGTCAGTACTCAACCACCCGACTGTGTGTCGTTAAATATGTCATTAGGGGAAGTTAACGGTCACCCAGTGGAGTCTGTAGCGGTGTCCTTACTGGGTATATTTTATACTCATCCTTTCTATGTTTTATTTTAGGCAAAGGTAAGAATGAACCGGCGAGAGGCAAGTAGAACCAATGACCATATTAGGAAGGACAAGAAGACCTTTTTGCTTCCGCTTACGACTTTTGGCATTTGATTTTCTTACGGTTAAACTGTTTGTTATTACTTATTGTAATGATTTTGGTTTAGAAAACTATTTTAGGGATCCCGTCTAGGTACTTTTTTTTTATTTTCCATTATTTGATTGATCGATAGTTTTGAAAACCTTTTATTGTTTACTTTGGATTAAGAAAGTATTTGTTTTGTTTTATTTACGTCTTTTAAAATTGATTTAAAGGTTTTTACTTAAGTAACGACCTTGGGTCAAGGTTGAAAACCCGGGGCGTTACAACTTGCATTTGCACCTCATAAAAATTTTACCTTATTCCAAATGGATGTAAGAAGTGCCTTTTTTAAATGGTTTTATAATGGAAGAAGTTTAAATTTAATATTCAAATATCCCGAAATGACAATTCATGCATAAAATCATAAATTAACTATATAATCATAATAATACATGCTTGTATTATAAAGAATCTCAAATTATCAAAATGTTGAGATTAACTATTTTTCTTGTAAAACGTGGATAATGGAGATATTTTAATAATATTAATACTTTAGAAATAATAATATAAAATTATAAGTCACTTACAAACCTGATGGGACGTTTTTGGCTCGTAAATTTCTCCGATTGTTAAATTTCCTGAAAAATTGTCCAAAACGGACGAGTTATACCGAGCCAATAAAATAAACTAGTGCTTAGGTTAAAAATCCTATTTTTTCCTAAATTACAACAAAGTTCCTTTAATCCCTCAAATTTTTCTTCAAATTATTTTTCTTCCAAGGACAAAATGGTCATTTAATAATTGTATTAGTAATCGAGTGAAAAAAATGCTTAACCATTCTACTTTTATGCTTTAAAGACGGACAAACAGTGGTGAACTTTTCATGACGGACATTTAATGATGGTAAAAAATTAGAACTTCATCTTCAACTTTCCATTTTCCCCAAATTTTAAACCCAGATTTCGGCAACTTCTCCGGCGAGACTCCGACGATGAAATTTAGTTTTTCTAGCTAAAATTGGACGCTCTAACTATTACCAATCAATTACCCATAACTTAAAGTACATTATCTCAAGTTTTGGCCTTCTAATTTGCTTTCAATCCACGAGAATTAAAGCTGAAAATTTTGAGGCTCTGCTTTTTGGGTGAGTTTTCTTCAATTTTCAAACATCAAATTCGTTAATTCTAGCTGAAATTAATCAAACTAATTGTTACGAAATTAAAGATGGACATCTTATTGAGCTTACCACAAAATTTGAAGCTCCAATTTCAACTCTAACCTCTTCAATTTTCTCAGAATCTTCAATTGCTTAAAACAGTGAATTTTTCAGCTCCGTCGAGTTTCTTCTTCAATTTCTTGGTTTTCTCGCCAAATTTCTTCAAATTGAGCCTTCCTTTAGCTTTCTCTCTCTTTTCTAAACACTTTAGTCAGAAATTTCACTCAATTTGGTCAAGAAGTGAAGCTCAATTTCTCTTTTCTTCTCATTGTGTTCATACTCACCGTTGCCCAGAATTTTTCCTCTTTTCTTCAATTTCCTCTTCATTTCCTTTCTTTTGCTCCCTCAAATTAACCTACAACAGCTGAATTATAAAAAAATTTCACCGAAAGCCCTTCCATTTGGAATAATTTGAAGAGAATTTTATAAAAAATTTCACTTTATTTCCTTCCATTCTTATCTCTTTGCACATTCTTTAAAAAATCATTTTTTTAATAAATGATAAATGCAACCCACTTAAACAAACAAACAAATTAATAATAATAATAATAATAATAATAATAATAATAATAATAATAATAATAATAATTTCCTTTTTTTTTTATATTACCAAAATACTCTTCCATCCTTTTTTTTACAAAATTACTAAAATGCACTTTCCAAAATTACTAAAATACCCTTCCATTATTTTTTTTTTTATTTTTACAACAACAACTTGAAATAAAAAGATCGAGTGTTACAACCATCAGCTCCTTTTACAAATATCGTCCTCGAAATTCAAAATCCTCACTCGAACAAAAATGAGTACTTTCTCCTAATATGATCTTCTGTTTTCCATGTTGCTTCGTCCACTCCATAATGTCTCCAAAGATCTTTCACGAGCGAAATTGTCTTATTTCTCAGCACTTGTTCTTTCCTATCCAAAATCCTAATCGGTTTTTACTCGTAAGACAAATTTTTACTTAACTCAACTGGTTGCTCTAGTAATACATGCGAAGGATCATAAACATACTTCCTTAACATAGACACATGGAAAACATCATGTATCTTTGCAAGTTCTGTTGGTAATTCGAGTCATTAAGCTACTGGTCTTACTCTTTCTACAATCTGATGTGGCCCAATGTATCTAGGACTTAGCTTACATTTTCGCCCAAATCGTAGGACACCTTTCCATGGAGACAACTTTAAGAAAACTCTATTTTACATTTTCGGTTTGTAAGTGTCATTTGAACCAGCTTAGGATCGATCAATTTTCGTTCAGCTATCACATTCCAACATACTGGAGTTCTGCAAGGTATACCATATAATTGTTATTATAAGCAAACTCCATTAATGATAGGTGAGTATCCCAATTACCTTTAAATTGTAGGACACATGCTCTCAACATATCCTCAAGCGTCTGGATGGTTCTCTCTGACTGTCCATCTGTTTGAGGATGAAAAGCTGTGCTGAAATTTAGTTCCCATTGCTCTTTGCAAATTTGGCCAGAACTTCGATGTCAATCTCGGATCTCTGTTTGACACAATGGATACGGGAACTCCATACTGACTCACAATTCTATCAACATATAGCTTTGCTAGGCGATCTTGCGTAAATTTTTCTTTGATCGGTATAACCGTGTTGTTTTCGTGAGTCTATCAATGATTACCCATATACCGTCATATCCGCTGAAAGTGCAAGGCAATCCGAATAAGAAATCCATAGTGATATGCTCCCACTTTCATTTAGGTATCGAGAGTGGATTCAGAAGTTCTCCCGACCTCTGACATACAGGTTTACTCCACAATTTCTCTTTTCATACCAGGCCACCAATATGTCTTCTTCAAAGTTTGTACATCTTGGTGCTACCTGGATGCATAGTATATGTAGAGCTATGAGCTTCTTCTAATGTATCATCTTTGAGTTCTTTAATATTTGGAACAAATAATCTTTCCTATTTTACAATGGCGCCATTAGACCTTAACTTAAACTCTGCTCTATTTCTTTTGTCACACCCTCTCCTAGACTCTCTACTCTTAGCCTAGGAGATAGTGTGAAGCCAGTAAGTCTCGTTACTACCTTAACGATTCTCGCTGACCATCTAATAACTGACTATCTACTCCTCATAAACAAATAAAATATAGCAGTGGAACTATCATAATCTAGATAACTAATAGCCAATTAAGAATTCTCAGATGTACTAAGCAAGTGCAACTTTGATGCAGTCATCGATTCTCCCGAGCATAGATATATATATTTATGGATGTTGATATTGGTTGACATGGGTATATATGCAGCAGAAAACTAAAACGCAAACACATAAAGTGAAAATCCATATTTGTCTTATACCTACCCAACTCACTAATTAAACATTCTACAAATCAAATACAACATGTATGATCAGAGTCTAAATGTACAACAAAACCAAAATCTATGTATAACAGATAGGCTGTTGTAGATCAGGTTTGGGAATCACAATCTCTACCTGAAAGTGGGAAAACATTTTGAAAAAATGAGCTAATGCCCAGTAAGTGATGTTTAATAAACAACATATTTAAAAATACATAGATATCATAGCTTGGAAATCACAAGTATTATAAACATGTAAATTCGTAAATATCATGCTGGAAAATCTCATCATCAACTTAGTAAATTAATATGTCTGTAAACTTTCATTAAATCATGAAAACTCTTTTAGGAAACACTGTTTCTGAAAACACTGTTTCTGAAAACATGATAATAAAGCGATGTGTATCATCTAAACGTCTTTGCCGTAGTGGAGTAATCTCAACACTAACGACAACTATAACTATGGAGTGGTGGGATCAGGACCAACAACGACTTTGCCGTGGTAGAGCTAGCTCAATACACACGACGGTATCCTACGTTATAGTGGGGCGAACATCTATAACGTCTTTGTCGTAGTCGGGGCAATCCCAACACTAACAACAACAAATCTACGTTGCAGTGGGGCCAACACTTGCATCGTCTTTGCCATGGTGGAGTAATTTCAACACTATGAAAACATATAACTACGAAGTTGCGGAGCTACCGCCCACGTCTTTGCCATGGTGGGGCGAACCCAACACTCATGGCAACGTATACCCTAGTGTGCACACCTAGTATAGTTAGCCTAGGACTCAATCATGGATAGGCATGCTCTATATAAAAATATCTTGTAAAACGTGTAAATATCTTGTAGATCATCTCAAATAGTTCATCAAACTCATCATGCATTTCATAATACTGAAAACATGTTGAGAATCTCTTTAAAACATGGTAAATCATGATATCTCAAATTTTACTGAAATGTCGTAAAATGTGTAAACCGTCTCGATGCTCATTGAAATCAAACATGGATAATAATGCATAGACATCAACAAAATATACTTAATAAACATAATTAAGGCCAAAAGTTTCATAAACATGCTTAAATCTCAATTTGGCACTTGCCTCGTAAAATGTACAAAAATATTAATATAATATTCAAATACTCAGAATTGCAACTTAATGCATGAATCATGAATCAAATAATTTACCATAAGAAAGTATGCTTAAAATCATGAAGAATATGATTTTTTTGAATTTTTTCTGAATTTAACAAAATTTCTCGTAAAATGTGTCATTTCGATATTATTTTAATAAGAAAGTATTATTAAAATAATAAATCTCTTCAAAACTTGTCGGACCGTTGTTGGTTCGTAAATTTTCTTGATAGTTGATTCTCCTCAAGTTTTGACCGTCTAATTCGCTCTTAAACCACAGGAAATCAAGCTGAAAATTTTATTGCTATGTTTTTCGACGAGATTGTCACCAAATTTGAAGCTCTAATTTCAACTCTAACCCATTCAATTTCTTCAAAAACTTCAATTGCTCAAAACTGTGAAATTCTAGCACCAACGATGAAAATCTTCATTTTTCTTGGTTTTCTCTACCAAATTTCTCAAAATTGAGCTGTCCATCAACTTCCTCTTTTTTTCCTACACAATTTAGACTCAATTTTCACTCAATTTGGTTAAGAATTGTGCTCAATTTCATTTTTCTTCTCAAGGTGTTCATGTAAAATTGCCCAGAAATTTCCTTCTCTACCTCTCGGGTTTCCCTTCTTTTCTTCTTCTTCCTCTTCAATTTCCTTCTTCTCTCCCTTCAAAATGGTCAACTACAACACTTATTTACAAAAATTTCACCGAAAAGCCATCCAATTGGAGAGTTTGAATATCCTCTCGGGTTCACATTTCAAAATTCCCATTTTGTTTTAAAAAATGATAAATACTCACCCACTTTAAAAATATAATAATAATAATAATTCATAATAATAATAATAATAATAATAATCATCGTTTTCTTTTACTTTTTCTTTTTCTTTTCTTTTTGAAATTACCAAATTACCTTTTTTGCCAATTCTTATTATTTATTTATTATTATTTTTTTTAAAAAAAATTACTAAAATGTCCTTTTCAAAAATTACTAAAATAACCTTCCATTATTTTATTAATATTTTTACAACAACCAACTTGAAATACAAAGATCGGGTATTACAGCTTTTCTGAGGCTTTTCAACCAACTTCTGCAAATTATCATCCTTTGACCGTTTCGTCACAATATCAGTCGCTAACGAAGATTGGACTTGTAATTGATCAAATAAACTTCATGACCTGCCTACTGCTATTGTTGCTTTAGAATATTTCTTCTTTACAAATAACATCGGGGCTCCCCAAGGTGATACACTAGGTTTGATGTATTCCTTGTTCACTAACTCTTGTAACTAGATTTTTAATTCCTTTAGCTCACTCGGAGCCATTTTGTAAGGTGTTTGAGAAATAGATATTGTCTCGGGTAAAAGATCAATAGTAAATTCAATCTCCCTATTAGGTGGTCATCCTGATAGATCATCGAGAAACACATCTATGAATTGTCTTACCACAGGGACATCTTCAGGTTTAAGCTTTTCCTACTGTACTTCTACTATGTGTGCAAGATAAGTTGTACAACCCTTCCTCAACATCTTTGCAGCTTTAAGTGCTGAAATCAGACATGTAGGAATAACTTTCCTGTCTTCTTGAAAACCACTTCAGCTGATCCTGGTTTTCGAAAATTTACTTCTTTTCTGTGGCAATCCATAGTAGCATGATTCAGAGACAGAAAATCCATGCTAAGGATCACATCTAGCTCTTTTAACTCAAAGGGTATCAGATCTACATACATACTGACACCCTCTACTAAGACTTCGTAATCTTTAATCACGTCACTAACCAATACGACATCACCAACAGAAGTACAAATAATTAAATCATTTGGTAGTGACTCTATCATTCTACTCAATTTACTCATAAATATGCTAGAAACAAATGAATGTGTAGCTCCATGATCTAATAAAACATAGGCAAATAAATCACAAACAAGTAATATACCGGTCATGACGTTCGGTGCATTCTTCGCTTTTTGTTGTGTCATGGAAAATACTTTTTCTTACTGACAGGTCATCTCGCAACCTCTTTCTGCTTAACATAACTAGAACTGCCACATCATGCCTTTGAAACTCTTGGTCGACTTGCTACTTGTGATGGGGCCTGTCGCCCTTCCTGAAACTCTGCTCTCAATTATGGACAATCTCTTCTAAAATGAGCAGATTGCTTGCAGTGATAGCCTCTTCTCTTGCCAAACACGGTCCATTATGAGCCTTGCCACAACTGTTAAAACATTTGTATCCACATGACTAGTTAATGAGTCTTTCCCTGACCTTGACCCTGTCGATGATCCTGGTGATCGACTGGAGGTCCTCTGACTTTGTCTGGAAAATGCACTCCCTGAACTGTCTCTTCGGTAAGACTGACTAAGAGATAGACAATTTAAAATTCCTTCTCCCTGATACTCTAAGAGTAAATCGTCGCTGATCTCGTCCACGGAAACTACTTGCTGTAGAAACAGCCCGATTAGGTCCCATGTCCTGCTTTCCTTCCCCTAAGCTTTGCTCAACTCGAATAGCTATTTCAACAAGTTGGAAAAATCTGTCCACATGGCTATAGCTGTCACAGATGTACGGATCTCCTTCCGCAATCCTTTCTCAAACCTTTTACACCTATCAGTTTAAGAAGCAATGATAGTGTGAGCATGCCTGGATAATTCAGTATACTTCCTCTCGTATTCTACTACTGATAGTGTGCCTTGTACCAGTTTAAGAAATTCATCTCGCCTCACAGTAAGGACTAGAGTATTACTTATCTTCAAATATCTTCTTAAAGGTCTCCCAATTCATTGTACCAGTGTCTTCTCTACGAGACTCAATAGATCTCCACCAGCCTTCTGCTTCTTTCTGCAGTAGAAATGTCGCCAATCTAACTTTTCTCTCATCAGGACAATCCATTACTCTAAAATATTTCTCCAGCAAATTCAACCATGCTGCTGCATCAGCTGGATCTATCGAAGCCTCGAAAATTGTGGCTCCTAAAGCTTTGAGCCGCTCTATTCCATATTTCTTTTCTGGATCATCGAACATTGATCCAAGTGATTCCGCTAACCGTTGCGCAAATCTGATAATCATTTTGCTCTCTATATCCGTTTTTTCTCTTGGGGTACTAGATGCCTCTTTAAACGGAGCTTGGGTAGGATCACGTATCCCTTCCACTTCTTGCCTACGCTATCTACTACCTCAACGAGGAGGCATGATTCCTATAACATATCGACTTATTAGACATGTTACAATAACCTCTAAATATATATGCATGTTACTGGACTCTTAAATTTATCTTTACTCTTTCAGAACACCTCAAGATTTCCTAAAACTCTTGCTCTAATACCAAGTTGTCACACTTTCTCCCTATCTCTCTACTCTTAGCCTAAGAGATGACGTGAAGCTAGTAACATCCTAACTTAACGACGCTTACTGACAGTTTACTTACCTTACTTTGATAACATACAACAAAAATAATTAGTAACACGTAAATAAATTTTTTCTTGTATAAAAAGGGTTTTATGTATACACTACACACCGCCCAACTCACTTATTATTATAATTTACAGACCAAAACATGCATATGTAGAGTTATGACTATAACCTAAGCAAAAACAACTTTAATAGCAAACAAGCAGTGACAGGTTAGGCTCAGAAATCTCGATCTCTACCTGTAAAGTGAGAAACCATTTGAAAGAGTGAGTTAAGACCCAGTGAGTGACAGTTTAAAAAAACAATGTATTTTGATAACATATCTTAGAGATCACATGATATATATATATATATATAAGTAAACATCATGCTGTTAATGATGGGATAAAAACCTATCGCAGCGGAAGAATTACAGGATCATTCTAAAATTTAATTTGGGAAAAATTTAAAATATCAATAGATTGGCAAAAAAATATTTACAAAGTAAAATAGACATTTTAAATTAATCATGCTTTTCTAATGACAATTCAGAGAAAGAAGACATACTCTAGTTGGAGTCTCTGAAATCTACAAAAACACCAAATTGTAGTCACCATCACTAGGAACCTTCTTATTCTCTGAGTAATGGAGGTTGAAGGGTTGTGGGAACCAACTGGAATTTACTTTGGGAATTTTTGGAGAAAAATGGAGAGAGTTTTTTTTCTCTGCGGACTTTCTACAATTCAGACGTAGAGTGGGTTGCTCTACCGTTCTGCTCTTCCTCTTCTTTAGGATGAAGAAGGAGAAGTTAGAGATAATTTTGGGAAAATGTAAGAGCATTCCACGTTTTCCAAAAATAACTCCTGGAAGAGAGTTATTTAATTAAATTTAAATTAAATTAAATTCAAATAATTAATTAACAAATTAAGTAAGTAATTAATTAAAACTAATTAAATCATATTTAATCAATATTTCATTTAAATCATATTTAAATGAATATCTCTCACATAACCTATAATTTTAATTTAATTAAATCAAATTTAACTAAATCTAATTAAACTAAACTATTAATTAATTCTCTAATTAATTAATTTCTAAATTAAATATCTTATGTTTAATTTAATCTATATTTGAATTATATTCAAATATTAAATCCTCTTATAAGCTATAGTTTTAATGTGTATCATATACGCATGAAGTTTACTCTATAGTTTTAATATGAATTTAATTCACATTAAATCAATATTTGAACTCATTAAAATATTTTATTCTTTCATTAATTAATTTTGAATCACATCAAAAATTAAAATTTATATTATAAACTTTATAATATTAAAAATATAAACTTTATATTATAATGTATCACCATACATATATTAATTCCATTACTCAATTTGAACATTTCAAATTATATCCAAGATATATTAACCTCATTATCTTTTACGAGCTAGGAAGGGGACCTCATGGGTCTACAGATCAAAAGCTACAACGATATGAGATTAATTGGCTAAACTCATTAACCACATTAATCAATATTCGTTAATTGTGTGTCCATTCCACTAAAAACTCATAGCTGAACTCTGCTCACTATAGATATATTTATGTGTCCATGAATGTAGACCAATAACAGCAAGTTAGTCCTTCACAAGTGTCCGTAACTCCAGCTGGGTCAAATTACCATTTTACCCCTAGGTTACTTCTTAGTCCTTAAATACCAGCACTCCTCTAATGAACAAGCTGCTTATTGTCCAACCGATAAGCAGAAATCTCTCTCGTGCATTGAGAGAATAGGGCCCTTTGTTCAAGTTCTGAAGACACCAATTAAGAAAACACTCATGTACTTACCTTAAAGTTAGGAGGGAGTGAATTCCATCTTGTGTGATTATATTTTCAGCTCCCCACTCGGTCTTGTCCCCTAAATGGTAGGCTTATTGAGTAGGCAAACTGGCCCCTCTCACCCATACAAATCAATGGACAATTTCTTGTGAACAGGAGTTCATAATACACTCATGATTAAGACTAAGTCGCATAGGTCATCCTATTTTAAATAGAAACCTAACGAGTCAACGGGGTTACATCTAGTAGTTACTATTTCGTGGTCCAGTCTTATGCATACTCATTGCATAGGATACCCCCACACGCGTGTCACCTACATGAACATATTGGATCATTGTGTTTGTATCAAATATAAAGTGGGTCGTATCCATAGTTACCAGGATCAGGTATCCAACCTTATCCTTATACTATAGACCCTTTAAGCTGTATCTCAAACATTGATCCCTGTATGTCTCCACATAATGTTCAAGACTCATAATACAACTTGGGATGTTAGTTTATTGGATTTGGGATAATTAGATAAAAAATAATCAATAACTATTTTTTGAAATTGAAATAATAACTATTTATTAATAACGGTCAACGGTTTACATTTACTATCTATGAGTTTTTGGACATAAAATCCAACAGTTAAAACATATCATAACTGAAAACTGTCGCCAAAAAACTGTAACTGAAAACTATTTGAAAGCCATGTGTAATCATTTAACTACGTTAGAGTGGAAAAAATCCAGCACTTCCAACGTCTTTGTCGTAATAGCGTCCATCTCAACACTAATGAGAGCAATAACTACGTCGTGGTGGGATCGGTACCAACAACGTATTTTCTGTGGTGGGGCTAGCATCTATAACGTCTTTGTCGTAGTCGGGTAAATCCAGCACTAACGACAGCGAAATCTACGTTGTAGTGGAGCCAACAACAACAACAACTTTGCTGTAGTGGAGCAAGCTCAACACCCACGACTGCGCTATCTACGTTGTAGCGGAGCCACTGCCCACAAGGTCTTTGCCATGACAGCGAGATACTCTAGTGTGCACACCTAGTATATTAGTCTCAGGCTCAACAATGAGTACACATGCTTTTACTGAAATTCTCGTAAAACGTGTAAATAACGTTTAAATATTTTCAATCATTGTCAAGAAATGCTCATGGAACTTGAATCATTCAAATCATAATGAAATTTCATTCAGAAATACTAAAACATGCTTAATTAATATTTTATTGAAATCTCGTAAAACGTGTAAAAATAATAATTTAATATTGAAATATCCAGAAATCACAATTCATGCACAAAATCATAACTTAACTATATAATCATAATATTACCTGCTTGTATTATAAATAATCTCAAATTATCAAAATGTTGAGATTAAATATTTTTCTTGTAAAACGTGCATAATGGAGATATTTTAATAATATTAATACTTTAGAAATAATACTATAAAATTATAAGTCACTCACAAACTTAATGGGACGTTTTCGGCTCGTAAATTTCTCCAATCGTTAAATTTCCTGAAAATTGTCCAAAACGGACGACTTAAAGCGAGCCAATAAAATAAACCCGTTCATAGGTAAAAAATCTAATTTTTCCTTAATTACAACAAATTTCCTTTAATCCCTTAAATTTTCCTTCAAATTATTTTTATTCTAAGGGAAAAATGGTCATTTAATAATTGTATAATAATCGGGTGAAAAAATGCTCAACCATTATTTTTTTATGCTTTAATGGCGAACAAACAGTGACAAACTTTTCATGACGGCATTTAATGACGGTAAAAAATTAGAACTTCATCTTCAACCTTCCATTTTTTTTCCAAATTTAAACCCAGTTTTCGGCGACTTCTCCGGCGAGAGTCCAACGATGAAATTCAAATTTTCTAGCTAAAATTGAACGTTCTAACTATTACCAATCAATTACTCATAACGTAAACTACATTACCTCAAGTTTTGCCGTTTAATTTGCTCTCAATTCACGAGAATTCAAGCTGAAAATTTCGAACTCTGCTTCCGACGAGTTTTCTCCAATTTTCAAACATCAAATTCGTTAATTCTAGCTGAAATTAATCAAAATAACTGTTACGAAATTAAAAAGGGACCTCTTATTGAGCTTACCACAAAATTTGAAGCTCCAATTTCAACTCTAACCTCTTCAAAAGCTTCAATTGCTCAAAATTGTGAATTTTTCAGCTTCGTCGAGTTTCTTCTTCAATTTCTTGGTTTTATCGGTCAAATTGAGCCTTCCTTTAGCTTCCTTTCTCTTTTTCTAAACACTGTAGACACAAATTTCACACAATTTAATCAAGAATTGAAGCTCAATTTCTCTCTTTTTCACACTGTGTGTACTCACCGTTGCCTAGAATTTTTCCTCTTTTCTCTCGGGTTTCTTCTCATTTTCTTCAATTTCCTCTTCAATTCCTTTCTTCTACTCCCTCAATTTAACCGAAAACAGCTGAATTATATGAAAATTTCATTGAAAACCCATCCAATTTGAATAATTTGAAGAGAATTTTATAAAAAATTTCACTTTCTTTCCTTCCATTCTTATCTCTCGACACATTCTTTAAAAAATTAATTTTCTTTTTTTAATAAATGATAAATGCAACCCACTTATTATAATAATAATAATAATAATAATAATAATAATAATAATAATAATAAAAATAATAATAACAATAATAATAACAATAAAATAATAATAATAATAATAATAATAATAATAATAATAATAATAATAATTAGGGGTTTGCATGGTCCGGTTTTGAGTCGAACAAAGGACCAAACCGAACCCCTCGGTTTACGTATATCTGGAACCGTTGAAAACCGAGTTTTGTTGGCTTCGGTTGTTGAACCGAACCAACTTGATTCGGTTCAAGTTGGTTCAGTTCGGTTTCAAACCATTTTTTTCACTAAAAAAAATTCCTCCCAGCTTCCACATTTTTTTCCCCTTTGTTTTGTTCCAACTTAAATCTTTGAACCTTTATGTTTGGAGATTAAAGATGAAGCAGGAAACGTGGGACTAAGAGGAGACTACATGGAGTCGAAAGCGTGCACGAAAAGAAAAGAAAATGAAGAATGGAGATCAAAGATGGAGATAAGAGGTGAAGTCGGAATCGTTAGAGATAGAACTAGAAACGTGCGAATGACGAAGAGAAAGGAAAATAAAGAATGGAGATCGATGATGAAACTGAAAGCTTACGATGGTTGAAGACTCAACTGTAGGCGTGAAGAGAGGGATGCTGAGGGCGACGACTGACTTCGTGTTTTGAATGATGGGAGAGTGAGTCGTGAGGAGTGAGGCGTGAGGCGTAGGTTGTTAAATTAGGATTTTTTCTTTTAAGGTTAATTTTACCTTTTTAAATTGGGCTTGGGCTTGGGCCTGGGCGAAAAGAAAATAATAATGGTAAAATTCTTGGGCTGGGCTGTGAATTAGTATATATTTATTAATATAAATATTGACGGTTCTTTTTGGTTTTTTTCGTTTTTTTAGGTGCTGAACCGAGAACTGAACCAAATTTCTCGGTTCTGCTCTTCAGTGAACCGGTAGTTCCACATTTTTTAATAAAACCAGACCGAACCCATCGATTTGGTTCGGTTCGTTGGTTTTTCTCGGTTTTTGCACACCCCTAATAATAATCCATTCAGGTAACTACTCACATAACCATCACTAACAGTTAACTGATCCATTTAGTTAATTCACCACATATCCATCACTAGCAGTTAACCAATCCATTCAGTTAACTCCTCACATAACCATCACCAACAGTTAACTAAGCCATTTAGTTAACACACCACATAAATTAGTATCAAGCAATTCATTACATAATCGAACAAGTCATGTCAGCGTACAACACAATTAAGCTTGAAATACGAGTTAAACATTGATAAGTAATAACCGCTTATCACATAAACCAGAAACGGAGAGTTTATCATAAGACATCTCATCGAGTCCACTAGGTGACCGCTAATTCCCTATTAAGCCTATACCCCGTGTCACATAGTCTAATGACTCGGTAGGAACGTCCATATCAACCCAAATGCAAGGATCGTCGTAGCGAGTTTTGGAAACACATGCAAAAACAGTCTAGTGTATCGTCAAGACACATGCCACACAGTAGTGAATCCGTCCCACATATGGAGTACAATACGACTTATACTAGAGTTAACAGTTACCATAATCCAAAATCACCATAAGCGTTGTGTGGTAGATCGATGCAACAGAAAATGGTTCTCAGTGCTTCTAAGCTCGCAGCAGGAAGGAGCAGTGGCCGGCGCTCATCAGTGACTAAGGATGTAAGGGGGCTGGTGGTGGTGCTACACGAAGGAAATGAAGGACAATTTTTTTTTAATTTTACTTGCATGCAAAACGAAACCCTAATTAACTTTTTAAAAATAAGTAATAATAATAAAGAATTATTATTAATTTATTTTCATTTTCAAATAAATCGAATTTCAATTAAATATATATATACCCATGTATACATATTTAATTTTTTATTAAATTTCCACTAAATCCAATATTATTCTAAATCCAAATTAAATACTTAACATGCCTAACCAATATAATCCAACTTTTACTTAATTCATTTGAGATAATTAAATTAAAATCATTTAAAATTTTGTGATGTTACACCTATCGTGTTGCCATTAGATCCTACAGGAAAATGAATAGGGTTATCTGCCAATTTAACCTTCAATTAATCAAGAATAATGTTCAATTTAAATTTCAATTATATTCTTTGTTGGGTATTCAAAAATGCAAAATGAAACAACAAAACTTTACCCACAAATCCAAATTCAACCGACAGCGGTGGCACGATGAAAACAAACAAACGACAGTCAGATCTAACGATGGTTGGCGGTGAATTCATGTACTGACAAAGATGGACCGCGACGTGGCAGCTTGATGCAGACGAAGGTGGCGACTCGTTGGTTGCAACTCGACATGGTGGAGATTGTCTGTAATACCCGACTTTTTATTTAAGTTGTTTGTATCCGTCTTTACATGAGTAATTATTTTCTTAATTTTGAGGACAAAATTTTCAAAAGCGGGTGACAGTTGTAATACCCGACTTTTTATTTAAGTTGTTTGTTATAAAAGTGTTAATAAAATAATCGAAGAATATTTTGGTAATTTTTTGGAAAGGACATTTTAGTAATTTTTGATAATGGTATTTGAGTAATTTTGTTTAAGAAATGGTAAAAAGTTAATTTTGTAGTTATGTTTAAAAATACAATAAAATAATATTTTAAGAAAAGAAAGAAAAATAAAAGGAAAAAGGAAAAGAAAAGAAATTGAGTTATTTATTTATTTGTTTATTTTGAATTTATCATTTAGTTAAAAAAAATAAAAAATAAAAGAGGAAAATTGATATTTGTTAAAGAGTGTGCCAAAAGATAGAATGATAAGAATGAGAAGGGAGTGGAAATTAGGTAAATTCTTCACCAATTTCTTTAATTGGATGAAGTAGGGGTGGGAAGCATTACTTATTTTGTTAAATTTTGTTGAGTTGAAGAGGAAATTGAAGAAAAAGGGAAGAGAAAACCGAGAGGGAGAGAAGAGAAAAACTAGGCAAATTGGTTTTTGAACACCTTGAGAAAAAGTGTGAAATTGAAGTCAATTCTCAACCAATTTGGACGAAATTTGTGTCTAAATTGTGTAGAAAAAAAGAATGAAAGCTGATGGATAGTTCAATTTGAAGAAATTTGCCCAAAGAGACCACTGAATTTGAAGGAAAAGGGAGTCGGGCTGTAATGGCCCAGGTTTCAACCTTGACCCAAGGTCGTTACTTAAGTAAAAACCATGAAATCCATTTTAAAAGACGAAGACAAAACGAAACAAATACTTTTATTTATTCCAAATTAAATAACAAAAGGTTTTCAAAACGTGCAATCAAACAAATAATGAAAAAGATAAGTAAAGTACCTAGACGGGATCCCTAAATTAATTTTCTAAACCAAAATCATTACAATAAGATCCAACAAATAGTTTATTCATAAAGAAAACAAATTCCAAAGAACCGTAAGTGGAAGCAAATAGGTCTCCTAGTCCCTTCTGATATGGTCACTGGTTCTACTTGCCCCTCGTCGGTCCATTCTTACCTTTGCCTGAAATAAAACATAGAAAGGATGAGTATAATATACTCAGTAAGGAAAACCACTACAGACTCCACTGGGTGGCCGTTAACTTCCCCTAATGGCTTGTACTTTACGACACACAGTCAGGTGGTTGAGTACTGACAAATATGTCAGAACAGGCCTCGTACAAACCCCCTTCACCGACCCTGTCAAAGCAAATCGCCACATGGACTTGCCCTCAGAACGAAACGTCGGAACAAGCCTCGTACAGACCCCCTTAACCGACCTTCAGTAAGTACAAGTCGCCGTACAACTTGTAAACTGACTCATCGTTTTCCCACCAAGTACAAATTTATTAGGTAAAGTTAACAGAAACCGTATCCAATCAAATCCAGTACAAACATTGTGATCACAATAACCAAACATATGTCATGCAGTAGATAACACACGTAAATGGCAAAACAAATCATGCACAATCCATACAGTGTTATAAACCAAATAAACCCGAAGCCAACACCCTAATGCAGGCACAGAAACCATCTTGCACACCTTATACGTCAAAGGTGTAGATTTGGTAGAAGTAATCCTTACCTCAAGTTACAGAGATTTCCCTAATCGAATTAGCCTCCAAATGACCCTAAACACAGGAACATTAATTAATAATTCTTCCCAAAAGAAATATTAATTCTACAATTTCAGTAACCAAACCCAAACTCACCAACAATCCAACAACGAGTAGTGGTAGCAGAGACAAGAAGTGACAGAACACGACTCGGCGGCTCGGCTCGACGACTCGGGACGCACGTGGAGCGAAACAGAGGGGCACGACGCGACTTGGCAGATCTGGACGCGAAGAGACCGACTCGGCTGCACGTTGGACGAAACGACGTTGGCTCGTGGGTTGTAGATCCAGTGCGGCGCGCGGGCTTGGGAAGTAGATCCGGCACCGGCTTGCGTGAGGCTTCACGTGGCGAGGCTTCGGCATCACTTCGAGGATGGCTTGACGGCGACGTGGCTCGGTCTGGGCAGCGTGCGATGTCACGCTGAAGCTTGAGGCGGAGGGTTGCGGCGCTGCTTGACGAGGCTCCCCGATTAGGCGTCGCTTCACGGCTGACGACGAGCTCGACGGCGACGACGTCTGATGTAGAAAGAAGAGAGTGCTGCGGTGGCTAAGGTTTTTTTTGTTAAGGAAGAAGATGAAGAAGAAAACCCTAATCCATTAATTTTAATGAAAAAGAAAATAATAAATAAATTAATACTATATTATTATTTCTTTTCCTTTTCCTTTACATAATCAAATCCAAAATTCTCTCTCCTAATTAAATCTCCTTCTCTTTCCTCCTTTAATTCCAACTCTCTCTCTCTTTATTAAAACCCACATCTTCCTCTCTCTTCCAACCAATTCTCTTTCCTCTTTCCAACAAAATAAAAACACACAACAAAAATAATTATTCCAACACCCACAACACAATTAAAAATCAAATTAAACATCCCAAAATTAAAATACACCAACATGAATAAGATAATTGACAAATAAAATTTCAAATGACCTTAAAAAAAATTTGGGATGTTACACGGGCAGCTGGAAAACGAGAAAAACAGACCTGAAACTTTGAAAATTAAATTCTTCGTCTAGAGGCCAAGTTAAGATCTAAATTTTGGAGGTAAGCTAGATTATTAGTTCATTTAAAGTTTTGTAAAAGGAATTGCGTTAATTTGGTCTGTGTAGGAAGAAATCGAAGTTTCAATTCTCGGATTTAAGCTCGCGGGAAAACTAAGCAAGGAGACTTCCAGAGGCAATTTCGAGCTATACACGAGAAATATGAAGCTGAAAATTTGAGGTAAGCAAATAGACTCATGTAGAAATCATTTGCCATAGGTTAGACCCTCTAATTGTTAGTAGATTGAGAGAATTGCCTCGCCGAAGTATGGTCAGTGCAGTGGCCGAAAAACTAAAAAATTAAAGGAGAGGAATGAAGAAGAAGAAGAAGAAATTTATTATTATTATATGTATGTATGTATGTATGTATGTATGTATGTATGTATGTATGTATGTTTATAAATAATATTTTCGGAGAAAATAATTAATTCAAAAAGGAAAATTAAGGAAAATTCAAATTTTTTTGGGGTTCATACCAAGTGATTTATGGATAGATTCTGAATTTATTTTCAGAAGATTTGGAGATCGAAAAAATTTACAAGCCACGGATATTTTGTCAAGTTTGTGAGTGATAGTATTATTTTAATATTTTAATATTAAAATAATGACCGGAATGCACATTTTTCGAGAATTTGCAAAATTTTTAGAAAATTTCAGAAAATTCATGTTGTTCATATTTTTCGATGTACTTTTATATGGTAACTTGTTTGAAGCATGATTTAAGTGTTTTAAGGCATTTTCAGTAGTTTTGACACGATTTACGAGGCAATGCCTGTTTTCGAAATAAGCATGTTTTATAATATGTTCGACCCTATTTATGTTTATTGAGATGATTTTGATAATTTTTCATAATTTTTTAAGCATGTTTTGATTGTTATAGGGCCTAAGCACGTTAGCACGTTTTACGAAGTTTCTCGAAATTATGTGTTATGATGATTTAATATTTTTATGAGATTTCTACCATGTTATAAGAGATGTTAAAGCATGAATTTGAGTACTATGAGTTTAATGATGATTTGAGAAATAATTTGGGAGGATGATATGTTTTATGTGACTTGCACGTTTTACGATGATTTGTTTTTAAGCATGTGTATCCATGTGAGCCTGAGGCTACTATATTAGGAGTGCACACTAGGATATGCGCTGCCTTGCGTGAGGGTTCGCCCCACCATGACAAAGACGTTGTGGGCGGTGGCTCCGTTACTTCGTAGATATACGCTGTTATGTTGTTGAGATTACTCCACCATGGCAAAGTCGTTGCAAGTGATGGCCTCACTCTAACGTAGATTCGCTGCCTTAGTGCTGGGTTCACCCCTCTTTGGCAAAGGCGTTATAGTTGCTAGCCCCACTATAACGTAGGTTATCGTCATTGTGTTGAGCTGGCTCCACCTCAACGAATATGTCGTTGGTCCTGATCCAACCACGACGTAGATATAGCTGTCGTTAGGGTGAGAGTACTCCACTGCGGTAAACATGTAGCTAGTGCTGGGTTTCCCCCTACTATGTAGTTCAATTTGATACACATCACTTACAGATCTTCAAATATTCATGTTTTAGCATGATTTCAGTTATGCATAGTTTTACCATGGTTTTCAGATAAGTATCGTGCAAGCACCTTTCAAGTGATTTCAGTTTAAATTATGATTTATAATTTCAGTTATAATTTGATTTATGAAAATTTCTCAGTTCTAGTTATGCTATATATATATATATATATATATATATATGTCTCAAGTATTTTCTATTAAAGCATCATTCACTGGGCGTTTTAGCTCATTCTTTCAAATTGTTTTCCCACTTTTCAGTGAGAGATCGTGATCCCGGAGTCTGACCTACCACAGACTGTCTGCTACTCGAGAAGTTTTAGTACTATTGTACGCTAGTAGTAAATCATGCATGTTACTTGTATAAAAAGTTTTGGTACAGTGAGATGAGTTGTATAAGATAGTATGGGCTGCACTATATATAAGATATTTGTTTAGTTTCCGCCGTTATGTGTTATGTTTGAAATTATTTTTCTGCATTTAAGTTTATTCCGCACTTTTTAAGATATTGTCATTGTTTAAGTCACAATTAAGTTAAGATAGTCAGTGAGGATCGTCAAGGTAAGGACGAGATTTGCTGGCTTCACGCCGTCTCCTAGGTTAAGAGTAGAGGGTCTGGAGAGGGTGTTACATCGTCAGTTTGATGTAGAGACTTGCGAGGGCTCGTCATGGGAAAGGTAGCGCGTGTCGGTGGAAACGTACGAGTAGTCGTCGTCGCGGCCGACGTGAAGAAGACTAGAAGAGAAGGGGGCGACACACGATGGCTTGTTGAAGAAGAAGTTTTATTTTTAACTTTCATGCAGTTTTATGGAACCCTATTTACTATTTATAAAAATAATAATAATAACTTTATTATTAATATTTCTTTTTTCTTTTCCAATGATGTCACTACTAAGATGCACATGAGAAATATAACCATCATTCTTCTTGCCATTTTCTTCTTTAAGTTTAAGATTTGTTTTTTGCTTTTTGTTTCTCGTGTAAGATTGTTTGATTGAAAGAAATCGACATTTTATAGGGTTTTATTTGTTAAATTTAGATCATTAAGAGCAAAATAAGTTTTCTAATAATTCAATCTTTGTAGGTTTGAAAGAAATGGTCTTGATTGATTTTCTAAAATCAAGCTTTTTCCTTCATAGGGTTAATTAAAGTAAAAAGGATAATATAAAAAAATGGCCTTCCACGTATAATGATGTTTCAATGGACAATAAAATTTAAAGCTTCTTTTGGAGCATCCATCTAACAAAGGAAAAAACCTCAAAGGTTGGTATTTTGAGAGTCTATTAATAGGTTAATCCAAAAGTTTCCTTATCCTATGACAACATAAAAAAGTTGCATTCACATCATGGATCTTTGTACATGTAATCTGTTAGGGAACATGTCCCCTATATGTTGGTACATATTAATCTAGCCAAAGTAAACGGGTTTGTAAAAAATGGGAGATGCCAAGTAAGTTTCGTCATTGAATCTCTTCCAAAGAGCTTCGTACAAATTAGAACAAATGTCATGAGGAATAAAATAGAGTATAGTCTTGCTACTTTACTCAATGAGCTTTAGGTTTATCAATCTTTGATGAAAGGAAATGTTAGCTTTTGGGCTTCAATCAAACTAATTTTTTTTATGTGAACAAAATCAAGTTGTGGTACTAATGCTTTTTATTGTTTCAAAGTATTTATTTTATAGAGTTTAAAAAGATGATTTCCATGCTTCTTGAATTGATTGAATCAGATTTGAAACGAGAAAGAAATGAGTCAAAGAATAAGGAAAATTAACTTTGACGGTCGATGTCATGACAATGATGTGGCGAAAATGAATCAACCATAAGATGACATGTGGCGGGTTGTGGAAGAGTGTTGAAAAGAAATTGAGAAAAGAAAGAGAAATAGAAAATGTTGGGGACAACATAAGTGCAATTATGAAATTTCAAATTGCAATTATGTTAAAATGATTCAATTTCTCTCATTCTTCTCAACCTCAACAAAATTCGTTGAGGTTAAACCCTCTATGTTTATAATCAATCCTCCATTCATCCTTCGAGCCACCTTTCTTGAAGACAAAAAAAAAAAAAAACTTTTCAGCAACCTCAACAAAATTTAATTTATCATCCAAGTGCTAAAAAAGACTCAATTTCTCTCATTCTTCTCAATTTTTGCAAATGTATTGTTGAGAGAAAATTGTTGGAGTGTTGTGAGGCAAAACTTATGAATCTTACCTATTTAGAGGTGGTTTGTTTTTTTGTTTCGATTTTATTCTAATTTTGTATTAAAATGTGGGTGCGAATTGGGTTGTGTGAAAAATAAATTGGTTAGATCTCGAACTAGTGAAAAGGATCTGGATTTCTCTTTAGCCTAGGTAGAAAAAAAGAGGGTTGTGTAGGTTTTGGTCTTACCTGAAAAAGAATTATTAAGTGTAATATATAAGGTGTCTCATAACATCCATAAAATATAACCACAAAAAAAAAAAAAAAAAATCCAAAGTAGTGAATGCACAAAGCGCACATTTAAACCACACTGTTACTTAATACCTATAAAGTAACACATGCGAACCATTCAATCTCCTTGACCTTATGCACCTAAAGCGCGGATTTAGTAGAAGCCATCCCCTACACATCCAATTTTAATTAATAATTTCCCATAAAAATATTAATTAAAATAATTAAAAATTGTTACCTAATCAGTTAATTCATTTATCACATAATCAAGCAACCTAGATGTCGCACCAATAATCTTACTGTCACAAAAATGTCCTTGTCGAGGAACCAGTAGTAAGTCCCTTACATCAAAGTGTAGTTAATATTTTTGCTTGAGTTTCTCCCTCAACTTGATCCTATACATAAAACATTTAATTAATAATTTTTTCATAAAAATTATTAATTAATTTTAACTTTAATCCTTCGATAAAATATTTTAAACTTACTAATTGGTTGTCGAATTTCAATCTAATTCGTAAAGAGAACCCTACGAATTAATTCCAAATGATTGCTCCAAATCAAATCTATACATAACAATTTAATTAACAATTTTTCCATAAAAATTATTAATCATATTTACCCTTCAAAGTAGTTTTTTAATCTTACATTTTCATTGTTGAAGCTCCAATTAATTTGTAGGAGAAACTCTACGAATTAATTCTAACAATAGCTCCAAAATAACCTTCAATTAACCAAGAATAATTCCCAAATAAATTCTAAATTTAACTTTATTGGGTATCCAAAAGAATCCAAAATAAATTACACAATACTTTACCCATATAACTAATGGCGGCGACTATGAGAGACAACGTATAAATCAAATCCATGAGATTAAACGACATCGACGAACAGAGAAGCAAGCGATTGGACAGAACACATGCGGGAAATCGACGGAAAGAAACACAAAGGAGGTGTGCGACAGCAGTTTCACAGAGAAGAAAAAGAAAGTGAAATTTAAATTTTATAACGTTTCACACTTTCCAATGCAACACTAATTAATCAATAATAATATTAATTTATAAATAATGATAATCTTTTATTAATAAATAATAATAATCTTTTATTATTATTATTATATTTTTCAAATACCCACCAAATCAAATATTTTTTTCCAAATAAAATTAGATCTTCTCTTTCTTCTCACCAATTATCTTTTAACCAAATTAATTAAATACATATACCCATATATAAATATAATCTCTTAATCAAAATAATTAACACCCCAAAACAAATTAGATCTCAAAATAAATCCAACTTATTATTTTAAGATAAGTAAACTAAAATTATCTCAAATTTATGGGATGTTACAATCTTCCTTCCTTAAAAACTTTCGTCCTCGAAAGTTCTAATCCTCGAACAACTCTGGGAAACGTGCCCTCATGCCATCCTCTTGTTCCTACGTAGTCTCTTCGACTAAGTGATTCCGCCATAAAACTTTTACTAACACAATTTCCTCTATTGTGTAGCACCCTCACTTTTTTTTGCCAGAAATCTCAATAGGTTGCTTCTCATAGCCCAAGTTCTCAATCAACCAAAGTGACTTAAAACCATTAAAGACTCGATCCACGAATCTAATCCATCAGACCACAACATACCTTTATGCTACCACAATATTAAACATGTTCAGTCACCTTCCCAAATTTGAGTTTCCAACTCAAGGGTATTCCAACAAAAGATTCTCTTACATTAGAGTCACGGCCAAACCTTGACTTTAACAACTAGCAATTTTTAATAAAATTTACCTTAATAAACTTTAATCCCACCTATAAGTATGCGATATATTGGGACAAAGTTTATTTTAAATCTACTAATCTCATTCTCCAAGGTAAAACACAACATAAACCCTGGAAGTCTAATTTTAACAACTATTTACCAAATAACGTTTTAATTTCCATCAACAAAGTTTAACTTTGTCCACAAACCAATGCTTTAAATCACTTGAACTTAAACATGTGCTTAGTTCCCTTTTAGCACCACTACATGACGACATTTTCTAACCATAACCTTTTCCATAAGGTTCTCAATCACACAGATAGTACATCTTAATTCTAGTTTATACAGGCAATGTCATAAACATATATCCATTAAGTATCTTATCAAGAAACGTACTTGGCGAGGACGAAGGAACCAAAGTGACCATGGGGACATAAACCATAGACTTACATCGTAAGCCAGTTTGCATAACCTAAAAACTTAGGCTCTGATACCAACTGTAACACCCCGAAATTTCAACCTTAACTCGAGATCGTTACTTAAACAAAAAGACATAATCTTTACAAAATATAGCGGAATCATTTGTCAATAATATCAACATCAACACAGCGGAAGTCTTTGTCAATATAGTCCCCAAACGCATGATCACTTGTCCTTTCTGTCCATCGCTGATTTCCTCATCCTTACCTGAAAATTAAACATGAAAACGGTGAGTACAAAAAATACCCAGTAAGGAACCCACTATTGGACCCACTAGGTTAACTGTTAATTTGCTATTAATTTGTACTCTACAACACACAATCAAATGGTTTGGCAGAAACGCCCATACAACCCAATGCTAGGGTCGTTTTAGCAAACATGTGGGACCACATGCAAAAGCAGCTATCGTCCCACATAAGAAGTACAACATGGCTAATAAATAAAGTTAACAACTACCATAGTCCCAAAACATGCAATGTTAGTCCAAAACATTCATAAGCACACACATGAAGTTTAATTTCAAAATGAGAACCACAAACACCTCACACCTTTATCATGTTTTATGGTTTTTCCATAGCAAACCATAAAGACATATCGCCACACAACCTCTTTGGTTTTTCCATAGCAACTTGTCCTAACATATCATCACAAAGTCATTCAGTTCATCTCAACATAGATAACCCATCACCAACAACTAACTCGAGAGTTAGTCCATTCGGTTAACCTCAACCCATAACCATCTCCAGTAGTTAACTAAACCGTTTAGTTAACTCACCATATAATCACCACTAAAGTTAACTAATCCATTCAGTTAACTCCTTACATAACCAACACCAACAGTTAACTAAGCCATTTAGTTAACTCACCACACAAACAAGTATCAAGCAATTCGTCACATAACCAAACAAGTCTTGTCAGTACCACACAGTTAAGCTTGACATACGAGTTATGCATTGATACTTAATAACCCGGTTATCACATAAACTATAAAGAATCAGTTTATCATAAGAATATCGTCATGTCCACTAGGTGACCATTAACTCTCTCTATTAACTTGTACTATACGACACACAATCAAATAGTTGGGTAGGAACGCCCATACAACTCAATGTAAGGATCGTCCTAGCAAACCGGTGGGACCACATACAAAAGCAATCATGTCGGAACAATATGCAACACAAACTTGTTAAATCGACCCGGTAGGAACAATATGCTACACAAGCTTGTTAGACCACATGCAAAAGCAATCATGTTGAAACAATATGCCACACAGGCTTGTTAACCCGACCCGATCGGAACAATACGCCACACAGGCTTGTTAACCCGACCCTTGTGACATACACCACACAGGCTTGTCAACCCGTTCCACAAATAAGTACACAAAGTTAATAGGTAGAGTTAACAGACACCATTATCTAACAGAGACCACAATCAAACAGTAAAGCAATCACAACAATAATCCACTAAATCCATACATCCACTAAATCCAATATTATTTCAAATCCAAGTTAAATACTTAACATTCCTAACCAATATAATCCAACTTTTAGTTAATTCATTTGAGATAATCAAATTAAAATCATTTTAAATTTCGAGATGTTATACATCTAGTGTTGCCATTAGATCCTACAGGAAAATTAATAGGTTTATCTGCCAAATTAACCTTCAATTATTCAAGAATAATGTTCAATTTAAATATCAATTAATTTTTTAACCAAAATTCCATAAAATTAGATTTTCCAAATCCAAATTAAATAATTAACATCCCTAATCAAACTAAATATCAAATAAACAAACTTATACTTAATTTATTCAAGATAATTAAAAATAAAATTACCTTAATTACCTTAATTTATTTGGGATGTTACATTATGTTCGACGTTTAGTTCCACAATGAGCTACTAGAGGGACCTAATGGACCTATAGATCATGAGCTCCAAAGATCCGAGAGTAAAAGGCTAAACTTCTTTAACCGAAGTAATCAACATTCGCTAACTAATCGGAATTGTCCACTATATCTTGTAGCTGCACTCTCTTTACTGAAGATATATTTATGTCCGCCTGATATAGCCATGATTATTAAGTCAATCCTTCATAGTTTGTTCGTAATCTCGACTGGGTCAATTTACCATTTTACACCTAGCATTTCGATGACCACTTAAGACCCTAAACATCGATTTTTAGGATTTTTGGGTATTTTTATATTGGTTTATGAGAGTTTGACGAATGTTTATGGGTATTATGATTTCCTTTTCTTTTATATTCTTTGTATTGAATCCATGTTCAATTTATGTTTGATTAATGGGATAGATTAATCATTTGAACACATAGGTTATTCATGTATGCTATATGTTTTGGGATTCGTGACGAAATCATGCTTAATTTGAGTGTAGTGAGGAGGTGAGTTATCATTATGGATCGTTCTCTAGATTGCTAGGGTCCTAGTAACAAAAAATAATGAAACATAAAGAATGGAAAGAGAGGTTAGATTAAGCCAAAATAATATAATGTCCTCATCAGTTTAAGGATTTAATGCGATTAACTGAGTAGATGACCTTTGCATGACAACTATTATTTAATTTAGAAACCGTCGTTCACGTTAATTTTCTACTAATAGAGGTTGTTCAGCCTTATTGAATAGTTGATTAGGCTTGATAAAAAGATAATTCAATTCATATGATATATTGATGAACTAATCCATAACTAACCCTAACAGTTTCTTACTTGAGAAAGGTAATTTTGTAGATGTATCTATTTTAACTTTATCTTACTTTGTGCACTTTCAATTTCTAGATTTAGATTTCTTGTCAAACCAAACAACAGCCCCCTTCTTTTATTGCTTTCCTAAGACCTATTTAGCTTAGAAGTTTCTTTAAATGCACGAAATAATGTACTTTTATAATAGAAAAAAGTTCTAAAACCAATGGGATAGTCTCCATTTTCTTAAATCTAAGTGGATTTTCATTTTCTTATCTTCCTTTATTTTTTTCTACATATTTAGAAAGAAATACACACACACTTTTCTCTATGCTTTGATTTTATTTTAGCTTAATAATACCTTTGTATATGTCACAGTGAAAATATAAATAAATTAGGGTTAAAATTGACCACTCCCAAAAGTTAAAGGTTCCTTTAAAATTATAGAATAATTAATTCAAGGTCTCAAACAATGAGTGCATACCATAAATTTATTGGTATAAATCAATTGTCCCCTACTTTTCAACATATACTGACTTTAAGATTTAGGTTTTATTAAATTCAATGTTGAAACCCCCACTGTGTGAACACACTAATAGTTCTTTATCCTTTTTAACTGCAATAATATCTTAATTTTGATTTACAATTTCTGGATTGAAAATAATGATGAAATAAGCGGACTACAAAAGATAGAACTTTTGTCTTATGAAACAAATAAATTATATGACAAAAAACAAAGAAAGGATAAAAAAATTTAGAATTATCTTTCTCAAATGTTATTTAAACAAATTATTTTTAATTTTCTGTAGGATTTGATCATTTTCGACTCCTCTACTTTCCTTTCATGTCCAATTATCAATGAGATTACATCTTGATTTTATCTGCATAGCAAACACACACATACAAAATCAAAATCAAAATAAATATGAAAATGAACAAATTAAATGAAATAAATATGAACAAAATATAATTAATCTCCACGTAAATTTTGTGATCACTTTTCACTCTAAAATTTCTAAATTATCAAATTCTTCAAATCTAGAACCAAAGTTAATGTAGGTTGACAACCTTACAAAACTCACTAGTTTCAATAATAAATGTCAAATTTTCAATGAAATGAGACTTTATGTAACACAAAATTTTGACCATTATCTCGATTGGAAACGGAAAAAAAACATGGGGCAGTCAAGAAATACCTGTAACTTCCTTTTTCATGCAATCTTTATCGCATTGAGAAGGACAAGAAGTGTTGGCATTGCCTTTCTCTAGGCATGCCTTCTCGCAAGTTTCAACACATGATTTGTATTGGGGCTCTACGTTAGACATCTGGCTAAACAAATTCTTGAACTTAGCCTCAATCTCAGCCTTCCTCTCAGCAGTCATGTCTGCTGTAGAGAATTGCAATGATGCCACTACTAAGATGCACGTGAGAAACATAACCATCATTCTTCTTGCCATTTTCGTCTTAAAGTTTAAGATTTTGTTTGTTTCTTTTTGGTTGCTTGTGTAAGATTGTTTGATTAAAAGAAATCGACATTTTATAGGGGTTTTTTTTTGTTAAATATAGATCACTGAGCGCAAAATAAGTTTTCTAATAATTCTATCTTTATATATTTGAAAGAAATGGTCTTGATTGATTTTCTAAAATCAAGCTTTTTCCTTCGTAGAGTTAATTAAAGTAAAAAAGGATAATATAAAAAAAATGGCCTTCCACGTATAATGATGTTTCAATGGACAATAAAATTTAAAACTTCTTTTTGGAGCATCCATCTAACAAAGGAGAAAAACTCAAAGCTTGGTATTTTGAGAGTCCATTATTAGGTTAATCCAAATGTTTCCTTATCCTATGACAACATAAAAAAGTTGCATTCACATCATGGATCTTTGTACATGTAATCTGTTAGTGAACATGTCCCAGATATGTTGGTTCATATTCATCCAGCCAAAGTAAACGAGTTTGTCATAAATGGGAGATGTCAAGTCAGTTTCATCATGGAATCTCTTCCAAGGAACTTCGTACAATTTAGAACAAATGCCATGATGAATAAAATAGAGTATAGTTTTGCTACTTTACTTAATGAGCTTTAGATTTATCAATCTTTGATGAAAGGAAATGTTAGCTTTTAGGCTTCAATCTAACTAAATATTTTGATGTGAGAAAAATCAAGTTGGGGTACTAATGCTTTTCAGTGTTTCAAAGTATTAATTCTGTAGAGTGTAAAAAGACGATTTCCATGCATCTTGAATTGATTGAATCAAATTTCAAACGACAAAGATATGAGTCAAAGAAGATTGAAAATTAACTTTGACGGTCGATGTCATGACAATGATGTGGCGAAGATGGATCAACCATAAGATGGCATGTGGCGGGTTGTGGAAGAGAGATGAAAAGAAAAGAAGAAAAGAAAAAGAAAGAGAAAATGTTTGGGACCACATAATTGAAATTATATAAATTTCAAATTAAAAAAAAAAGAAGGTGAAAAGAATCGTGAAGTTCTTTCCCAATTTTTTTAAAATTTTTTATCTCCATTTAATCTCATCCATCCATTCGTTGAACCCAGATCCAATGGTTGAGGTTAAACCCTCTCTTTTTATAATCAATCCTTCTAGCCACCTTCATTGAAAACCAAAAAAAACTTTTCAGCAACCTCAACAAAATTCAATCTATCATCCAAGTGCTAAAAAAAACTCAATTTCTCTCATTCTTCTCAATTTTTGTAAGTGTAATTGTTGACAGAAAATTGTTGGAGTGTTGTGAGGCAAAACTTATTCATCTTACCTATTTAGAGGTGGATTATTTTTTGTTTAGACTTTATTGTGATTTTGTATTAAGGTGTGGATGTTCCTTGGGTTGTGTACAAAATAAATTGGTTAGATCCTGAACTAGTGAAAATGATTTAGATTTCTCTTTAGCCTAGGTAGAAAAAAAGAGAGTCGTGTAGGTTTTGTTCTTACCTGAAAAAGAATTATTCTCGGCAATGTGACCAAGAAGCTTGGAGAGTGGACGTAGGCACGTTGCCGAACAACTATAAATTCGGTGTCATCTTTTCCCTAAACTTACTTTACTTTTGTACTGAGTTTATTTTCAAATTTTTAGATTGCATGTTAAGTTTATCTTGTTGTTTTGCTTGCAAAAATAAAAATTGGCAGACAACCCTATTCACCTCCATCCTCCCTACCCCCGTCCTCTAGTGTTGTATCTAGATTGGTCAATTGGTATCAGAGCAGGTAGCTATAATTTTTGTTATAAAAAAGTCTTCTAAAATCATATTTTTTATTGTTCTTAATTTTTTTTAAATATTAATTTTGTTTTTTGTATAAAAAAAAAGTTTGAAAATCTCAATTTTACTAGAAATTTAATTTCTTGGAAATTTGTTTTTGAAAACTTTTTTTAATTGTTCGAAACTTAATTGTTCGAGCTTATGGCAATCATCGGAATAAGTAGGTTTACATGGGTTCAATCTACCACTTGGCCACCTCTCTTTGGTGAAAATAATTATGCTTGGTGGAAAACAAGGATGATAATTTATTTGATTTCAATTGACTATAATTTGTGGGACGTTGTCTCTAAAGGTCCTTTAGTTCTACCTAAGTTAGTTGCAGATAAACATGTGGCTAAAGATGAAAATGAGCTAAATGAAAAAGACAAAATTAACCTATCAATGAATGCTAGAGCCATGAATTGTTTGTTTTGTGCTTTAAGGTATGATGAGTTTAATCGAGCCTCTGCATGTAATTCTGCTGAAGAAATATAGGATGTGCTAGAGGTAACTCATGAATGAACTAATCAAGTTAAAGACTAAAAACTTAGCATGTTTGTTCACAGTTATGAATTATGTAAAAATGGATGCTAATGAGTCTATCTCTGATATGTTTACAAGATTTACAAATATTGTGAATGCCTTGAAAGGATTAGGAAAAACATACTCTACATCAGAAAATGTTAGGAAGATCCTTAGGTCGTTGCAAAAAAGTTGGAAGGCCAAAGTAACAACAATTCAAGAAACAAAAGATTTGTCAAAACTCCATGTGGAGGAACTTGTTGGATCTCTCATGACAGATGAGAACATAAATGAAAGGAAATATGGAAGATGACATCAGAAAGGAAAAGAGTTTGACATTGAAGACTACTTCAGTCAAGATGACTCTGAAAGTGAAGATGAATTCAATGATGACGAAGTTGGCTACTTGACGAAAAAGTTCAAGAATGACCTCAGGAAGAGAAATTTCTTTCAGAAAAATAATGGTCAAGATGTTGAAGGAGAAAAGAGCAATAGAGACTCAATCATTTCCTATGAATGCAAAAAACCTGGACATGTCAAGTATGATTGTCCTCAACGAAAATCATCTCCAAAGAATAACAAGAAAAAGCCATTAAAGCTACATGTGATGAAAGTGATGAAAATGACTGTGATAGTATTGAAGGAGAAAAGAGCAATAGAGACTCAATCATTTCCTATGAATGCAAAAAACCTAGACTTGTCAAGTATGATTGTCCTCAACGAAAATCATCTCCAAAGAATAACAAGAAAAAGCCGTTAAAGCTACATGAGATGAAAGTGATGAAAATGACTGTGATAGTATTGAAGAAGTAGCTGATAAAAAATTTTATATGGCTTTTGGAGATGAAGATGACGACAAGGAGGTAAGTCTTGAAAATCTTACTTTTGATGATCTTATAATGAGCCTAAAGATGATTTTGAAAAATTTGGTTGCAAATATATGTCTCTTCGAAAGAAGAATACTAGGTTAGCTCGTGAGAATAATGACATAGTAATTAAGCTAGATAGCTTACAAGAAGATGGATTCCTAAAATTATGCTAACCTCCAAGGATCCAAACAAATTTTGAAACCTAAGGCTTTATCTTAAGAAATATTTTTTGTATGTATGTTTGAGATCCACGAGAAATAAATGGTTCTTGGACAGTGGATGCTCAATGCACATGACTGGGGGCTGTACAAATTTTGCATAATTAGAAAAGAAAGATGGAGGATACGTTAGCTTTGGTGATAACAAAAAGAGTAAAATTATTGGGAAAGGTAACATAGGTAATGGTTCTAATTTTTTTTATTGAAAATGTTGTACTTGCTGATGATTTAAGGCATGATTTGATAAGTATTAGCCAATTATGTGATAAAGGTTATATAGTAATTTTTAATGATAAATATTGTAAAATTGAAAATGCATGCGATGAAAAAATTTTGTGGATGGAAAATAGAGAAAAAAATGTTTACGCTATAGACTTAGTTGATTGTCCCATAGTAGATAATAAAAATTTGTCTATTTTGCATGATGAATCTTGGTTATGGCATAAAAGGGTAGGACATGCTAGCATGCATTTAATTTCAAATATTTCTAAGAAATCCCTTGTTAGAGATCTTCCTAGCATTATGTATGGTAAGTGTTGTAGGTCCCCTGTGTGCTGGGATGAGGTTGGTGAGCAGAGGTTGGTTGGTCTTGAGTTGGTGCAGTCTACTAACAGAGCTATTCAGCAAATTAAAGCCCGTATGAAGATAGCTCAGAGTAGATAGAAAAGTTATGCAGATGTGAGACAGAAAGACCTGAATTTGAGGTGGGAGATGAGGTGTTTCTGAAGTTAGCACCGATGAGGGGTGTTTTGAGATTTTCAAAGAAGGGGAAGTTGAGTCCCCGCTTTATTGGGCCTTTTGAGATTATGGAGAGAATTTGTTCTGTGGCGTACCGGTTAGCGTTACCACCATCCCTCTCTACAGCTCATGACATTTTCCATGTTTGGATGTTGAGGAAGTATGTGGTCGATCCGTCGCATGTCATCGATTATGAGCCCCTGGAGTTCAATGAGAATATGAGCTACGAGGAGCAACCAGTGGAGATTCTGGCAAGTGAGGTGAAGATGTTGCGCAACAGGAGCATTGCCTTGGTAAAGATTTTATGACGAAATTAGCAAGTGGAGGAAGCTACGTCGGAGTGGGAGGACGACATGAGAGCTCGATACCTGGAGTTGTTCGAGGATTAGAACTTTCGAGGACGAAAGTTTCTTAAGGAGGGAAGACAGTAACATCTCAAAATTTAAGGTAATTTGTAATTCTATTTATCAATTATCTTATTAAGTGTTGGTTAATTTTAATTTGGGATGTTTGTTTTTTATTTAAATTTGGATTAATTGTTAAAATTATTTGTTGTGGTTGTGTTTTGTTTGTGGTTGGTGTGAGTGTTTTGGGTTTATTGGAAGAAAGAGAAAAAAGACTTTAATGAGGAGAGAGAAAGGTAATTTTAGTGAGGAGAGAGGGAAAGAATTATTATTGAGGGGAGAGAAAAGGATGTGGAGATTTGGAAAAAAAGAAAAAAAGAAAAAAAAATAATAAAGATAATAATATTTATTATTATTATTTTATTATTTATTTATTTAATTGTCTCGAACTGCGTGCTAGTCATCTTTTCCACCTTCTTCATTCTTTTTCTTTTTGAAACCCTAGCCGCCGTCGCCATCCTCCTCACCGCCGCATCTCCCCCTTCTCTGTCAAGCGCTGCCGTACAGCACCACTCGCTATACGACGCTGCGTCGTCACGCCTTGCCATCGTGGTGTCTAGTCGACAAGCGACGCCAAGCCGATAAAGCCCTATCAGCCACGCGCATGTTAGATTTGCCTCCTAAGCTCGTGCCACGCCTCGCTTCACTCCATCTCAGCCAGACGTCATGCCAACGCCTCCTCGCCTCCACCTCGCGCGCCGCGTTGTGTCTCTGCCTCACAAAGCTTCGTGTCTCAGCCGCACCTCCTGAACGTGACTCTGCAGCCACCCGTAGCCACGCTGCATCCCACTCCGGGCATGTCAGATCCGTTTCCCCTACTACAGCCACGTGTAGTCATGCCACACCTGTGCGTTTTCTCGAGTCGCGAGCTAAGCTGCGTCCTTACCCGAGTCGTGAGCCAAGCTGCTGCCATCTCGAGCCGCGAGCCTTCTGAGGAGCCTAGTCGTCGCTGCTGATCCCTCTTGCATGCGGTAAAATCTTGGTTCTATTTGGGTTTAGGGTGCCCAATAAAGTTTTAATTGAGATTTTATGTTGGATTAATTTTGGGTGTTCTTGTATTGATTGTAGGTTCAATTTGGTGTGTTTTTGGTGCAATCGACTCCATAATTTTCTCTACGAATCGACTCAGTTTTCGTCTTGATTGGTGAGTTTTGAAGTGGCTATTGGAGGGTTAGAATTAATTAATAATTCTTTATGGGAAGAAATTATTAATTAAAGTTTTATGTGTTTAGGGTCAATTGAAGGCTACTTCGAGCTAGGAGAATTTCTGTAATTTGAGGTAAGGAATACTTCTACTGAATCCACGCCTTTGGCGAATAAGGTGTGAAAGATGGTTAGTTTGCTTACATTGTGGTGTTAACTTCGGTTTCTTGTATATGTTTTGTATGGATTATGCATGACCTGTAGTTCTATTGATCTGTGTTAAATGCTGCATGAGGATTAAACTGTTATTTTGATCAATATGTTTACTAAATGGGTGTGTTGGATATGGTGTTTGTTAACTTTACCTAATGTCTTTATGTACTTGGTGGTGGAACGGTGTGGCAAGCTTGTGTGGCATATTATCGCGAGGGTAGTTAACAAGCTTGTGTGACGTATTGTTCCGACAGGGTCAGATAGCAAGCCTGTGTGGCGTATTGCTCTGACGGGGTCAGTTAACAAGCCTGTGTGGTGTATTGTTTTGATAGGGTCGGCTAACAAGCCTATGTGGCGTATTTCTCTTATCATTATTTTGGTTAAGTAATTGTTTTGATGACCTTTTTAAATCTTTGTTTTGATTAAATAAAAGTATTTGTTTATTTACTTTCGTATTTTGAAAATTGATGTTAATGGTTTTAATTAAGTAATAGCCCGGTTCGGTTTGGGAATTTGTAGCGTTACAATGACAATGATGTGGCAAAGATGGATCAACCGTAAGATGATATATGGTGGGTTATGGAAGAGAGATGAAAAGAAAAAAAAAAGAAAAAAAAAGAGAAACTTTTTTGGACAAGATAATTACAATGATATGAATGTCAAATTTTTTTTTAAAAAAAGGAAGGTGAAAAAAAAAATCGTGAAGCTCCTCTCCAATTTTTTTTATCCCCATATGATCTCAACCATCCATTCTTTTAACCTAGATCCAATGGTTGAGGTTAAACCCTCCATTTTTATCAATCCTTCATTCATCCTTCTAGCCACCTTTCTTGAAAAAAAAAAAAAATTCAGCAACCTCAACAAAATTTAATCCATCATCCAAGTGCTAAAAAAGGCTCAATTTCTCTCATTCTTCTCAATTTTTATAAGTGTAATTGTTGAGCGAAATTTTTTGGAGTGTTGTGAGGCAGAACTTGTGAATCTTAACTATTTATAAGTGGATAGTTTTTTTTTTTTAAATTTTTATTAGGGTTTTGTATTAAGGTGTGGTTGCACCTTGGGTTGTGTGAAAAAGAAATTGCTTAGATCCTTAACCAGTGAAATGAATTCATATTTCTCTTTAACCTATGTAGAAAAAAGAGGGTCGTGTAGGTTTTGTTCTTACCTGAAAAATAATTGTTCGTAGTAAAATGACCAAGAAGCTTAGAGAGTGGACGTAGGCACATTTCCAAACCATTATAAATTCGGTGTCATCTTTTTCTTAAACTTACTTCACTTTTGCACTGAGTTTATTTTTAAATTTTTAGATTGCATGTTAGGTTTATCTTGTTGATTTGCTTGCAAAATTAAAAATTGGTAGACAACCCTATTCACCCCCTCTTGTAACACCCCGAGTTTTCAACCTTAAGTCGAGGTCGTTACTTGAATAAAACAAAAAATTGAAAGCCAAACTCATGAAAATTTGTAACCATTTTATTTAATAAATTAAAAAGAAACGCCAAAATTATCGTTATGCAGAAAAACCAAATAATAAATCAATAAAAAATGTTAAACGACTGACGTTCGGACCTTAAGTAAAATATGGAATTTTCATAAGAAAAAAACTAAAAGTTGTTCATCAATTTGGAAAACTGTAGCGGAAGCATTAGTCAATATAGTTCCCGATGACATGGTCACTAGTCCTTCTTGTCCTTCACCGATTTTCTCATACTTATCTGAAAAATAAACATGAAAAGTGTGAGTATAAAAATACACAGTAAGAGATCCACTACTGGGCCCGCTAGGTGAACTAATAACTTCCTATTAAACCTATACCCCGTGCCACACAGTCTAGTGATTCGGTAGGAACGACCATATCAGTCCAAATGCAAGGGTCGTCCTAGCGAATATGTGGGAACACATGCAAAAACAACCTAGTGTATCGTCGGGTCACGTGCAATAATAATCTAGTGGACCCATTCCACATACGAGGTACAACATGGCTAAAAGATAAAGTTAACAGCTACCATAGTCCAAAAACATGCAATCTTAGTCCAAAACATTCATAAACACCTTTATCCTACATTACGGGTTTTTCACAGCAAACCATACAGACATAACGCCACACAACCTCATTGGTTTTTCCATAACAAATCGTCCTAACAGATCGTCACATAGCCATTAGTTCATCAGACAACAAAGCGTCCTAACATCTAGCTCAGAAGTCAGTCCATTCGGTTAAGTCAACCCAAAACCATAACCAGCAGTTAACTAAGCCATTTAGTTAACTCATCATATAATCACCACTAACAGTTAACTAATCCATTCAGTTACCTACTCACATAACCATCACTAACAGTTAATTGATCCATTTAGTTAACTCACCACATAACCAACTAGCAGTTAACCAATCCATTCAATTAACTCCTCACATAACCATCACCAACAGTTAACTAAGCCATTTAGTTAACTCTTCACATAACCATCACAAACAGTTAACTAATCCATTTAGTTAACTCTTCACATAACCATCACAAACAGTTAACTAAGCCATTTAGTTAACTCACCACATAAAATAGTATCAAGCAATCTAGCACATAACCAAACAAGTCATGTCAGCATACCACACAGTTAAGCTTGACATACGAGTTATGCATTGATACTTAATAACCCGCTTACATAAACCATAAGCAGACAGTTTATCATAAGATATATATCGAGTCCACTAAGTGACTGTTAATTCTCTATTAAGCCTATACCTCGTGTCACACTGTCTAATGACTCAGTAGGAACGCCCATATCAGCCCAAATACAATGGTCGTCGTAGTGAGTCTGTGAAAACACATGCAAAAACAGTCTAGTGTATCGTCGAGACACATGCCACACAGTAGTGAATCTGTCCCACATATGGAGTATAATACGGCGAATGGTAGAGTTAACAGTTACTATAATCCAAAATCACCGTAAGCAGCCATAAGCATTCATAACAATATCATCACATATTCCAGATTGGACCGTTAATCCCCTATTAAACCTATACCTCATGCCACGCAGTCTAATGATTTAGTAGGATCGCCTATATCAACCCAAAGGCAAGGGTCGTCTTAGAATATTTGTGGGAGCACATGCAAAAGCAATCTTGTGTATCGTTCGGACACATGCCACACAGTAGTGAACCCGTCCCACATACGAGGTATAATATGGCTAATAGTACAACTAACAGTTACAACAATCCAAAATCATATCAGTCACAAACAAGCTCAACAGTTACATTTAAAATTCCACCCATGTTGCATATTTGTCATGATTTGCAATTTTCCATAACAACCGTAAAACGTAAGAAGCAATAGGATAATTCAGTCTCACTGGCAATGCAGAATAAACTATATCCAGCAAAATAAGCCATAATCTATCAACTCATAGCATAAGGCATGCATAACTACCACACAATCAATTTACCACCACAAATTTCATCTCGTCACACAACCAATCGAATCACCGTAACCTTATCTTACCTACGATCGTGAATCCAGTAGTAGTATCCCTTACCTCGAATGAAGAACTCGCAACTCGCAGAAATAAACCTCTGCTCAAACTTAGACATACAACATTTTAATTAATAATCTTTCTATAAAATTATTAATCAAAATTAACCTTAAACTTCCAATTTGATTTCTCACCAACCTTACCAATCTCCTTCGAATTTCAACCCACTTCGCAGAGATTTCTACGAATCAACTACTGTGGAAAACTCCCAAATTGACCTTCAATGGGTGTTCGAAACCTATATCAAACATCAAATATTATTCCAACAGAACCCTCAATTGAATCTCTAAACACAAAAAATTAATTAATAATTTTCCAAAAAAATTATCAATCAAATTTATCCTTAAACACTTCAAAATATTTCTTCAATCTTATCAATTTGTCGTCGACGCTCCAATTAATTTACAGGAAAAACTCTACGAATTAAATCCAACAATAGCACTAAAATGACCTTCAATTAACCAAGAATAACTCCCAAATTGATTCCATATTAATTCTCGACAAAACCTAAATTTTAACCTTTCAATGGGTATCAAAAAATTCATCGTAAAACACCCAAGAAACTTACCCAACAAAACTTACCAACAAAATAGTGGCGGCACGACAGATACAAGTTGGGTGACAGAGAGGCGCACAACGACACGTAGTTGGGATTCGAGGAGATTATCACAGCAGACTAGAGCTTGTCGTGGCTTGCATCACGGCTTGTGGCTTTACTCGTCGAACACAGAAACAGTTAAGTCGCGAGGCTTCACATAGACTTGGCGTGGTGCGACTGACGATGCGTGTGGGTGGATCTATGGCGGCTCAACGACTGGAAGACCCTGCTCGGCTTGGTGAGATGCGTGACTTCTACTTTGCAACGACGCGACGCGGATGACGCGCGCTTGACAGAATAAAACGACGAGCGGTGTGCTACGACATTGGGCGTAGGGTGGCAGATGGATGCAACAAGAAATGGTTCTCAGTGCATCTGAGCTTGCACCAGAAAGGAGCGGTGGTCGGCGTTCGTCGACGACTGAAGATGTAAGGGGGCTGGTGATGGTGCTATACGAAAGATATGAAGGAAAAGAAAAATTTTAATTTTACTTGCACACAAAACGAAACCCTAATTAACTTTTTAAAAATAAACAATAATAATAAAGTCATAATTTCAATTTCAATTAATTATATATACCAATGTATACTTATTTAATTTCTTGTCCAAATTTCCATTGTACAACCCGAAATCTCAACCTTAACTCGAGGTTTTTACTTAAACAAAAAGTCATAATCTTCACAATATATAGCGGAAGCATTTGTCAATAATATCAACATCAACACAGCGAAGCCTTTGTCAATATAGTTCCCAAAAAAATGGTCACTCGTCCTTCCTATCCATCGTCGGTTTCCTCATCCTTAACTGAAAATTAAACATAAAAAAGGTGAGCACACAAAATACCCAGTAAGGAACCCACTACTGGGCTCAGTAGGTTAACTGTTAATTTCCTATTAAACTGTACTCGAGACACACAGTCAAATGGTTTGGTAGAACTGCCCATACAGCCCAATTCTAGGGTCGTTCTAGCAAACATGTGGGACCACATGCAAATTCAGCTATCGTCCCGCATACGAAGTACAACATGGCTAATAGATAAAGTTATCAGCCATAGTCCCAAAACATGCAATCTTAGTCAAAAAAGTTCATAAGCACACACATGAAGTTTAATTTCAAAATGAGAACCACAAACACCTCACACCTTTATTCTTTATTATGGTTTTTCCATAGCAAACCATAAAGGCATATCGCCACACAACCTCCTTGGTTTTTCCATAGCAATCTGTCCTAACAGATCATCACATAGTCATTCAGTTCATCTCAACATAGATAAGCCATCACCAACAGCTAACTCGAGAGTTAGTCCATTCGGTTAACCTCAACCCAAAACCATCACCAGCAGTTAACTAAATCGTTTTGTTGACTCACCATATTATCACCACTAAAGTTAACTAATCCATTCAGTTAACTCCTCATATAACCAACACCAACAGTTAACTAAGCCAGTTATATATCTCACCACAGAAACAAGTATCAAGCAATTCGTCACATAACTAAACATGTCTTGTCAGCGTACCACACAGTTAAGCTTGACATACGAGTTATGCATTGATACTTAATAACACGCTTATCACATAAACTATAAACAACCAGTTTATCATAAGAATATCGTCATGTCCACTAGGTGACCGTTAACTCTCTCTATTAACTTGTACTATACGACACACAGTCAAATGGTTTGGTAGGAACGCTCATACAATCCAATGCCAGGGTCGCCCTAGCTAACCGGTGAGACCACATGCAAAAGCAATCATGTCGGAACAATACGTCACACAGACTTGTTAAACCACATACAAAAGCAATCATGTTGGAACAATACGCCACACAGGCTTGTTAACCCGACCCGGTCAAAACAATACGCCACACAGGTTTGTTAACCCGACCCTTGTGACATACACCATACAAGCTTGTCAACTCGTCCCACAAATAAGTACACAAAGTTAATAGGTAGAATTAACAGACACCATCAATCTAACAATATCCACAATTAAAATGTAAAGCAGTTACATCCATAAGTCTATTCCTCATGCTACAAATAACCTGATTTACAAATTCCAAATAGTATGAAAAGGCATGCATAAGCACCACACAGTTAATCATACAAAGACCCAATCATCATAACACAATATAACCAAATAATCCAACTGTCACATAACCAACATCTCAACCATGATATTATGTGTAATATATAAGGTGTCTCATAACATTCATAAAAAATAACCACAAAAAAAAAAAAATCCAAAGTAGTGAATCCACAAAGCGCACATTTAAACCACACTGTTACTTAATACCTATAAAGTAACAAATGCGAATCATTCAATCTCCTTCACCTTATGCACTTAAGGCGTGGATTCAGTAGAAGCCATCCCCTACACATCCAATTTTGATTAATAATTTCCCATAAAAATATTAATTAAAATAACTAAAAATTGTTACCTAATCAGTTAATTCATTTACCACATAATCAAGCAACCTAAAAAAAATGGCCTTCCACGTATAATGATATTTCACTAGACAATAAAATTTAAAACTTCTTTTGGAGCATCCATCTAACAAAGGAGAAAAACTCAAGGGTATGTATTTTGAGAGTCCATTATTAGATTAATCCAACTGTTTTCTTATCCTATGACAACACAAAAAAGTTGCATTGACATCATGGATCTTTGTACATGTAATCTGTTAGGGAACATGTCCCAGATATGTGGCTTCATATTAATCCAGCCAAAGTAAATGAGTTTGTCATAAATGGGAGATGTCAAGTAAGTTTCATCATGGAATCTCTTCCAAAGAGCTTCGTACAATTTAGAACAAATGCCACGATGAATAAAATAAAGTATAGTTTTGCTACTTTACTTAGTGACCTTTAGATTTATCAATCTTTGATGAAACAAAAAGTTAGCTTTTGGGCTTCAATCAAATTAAATATTTTGATATGAAAAAGATCAAGTTGTGGTACTAATGCTTTTTAGTGTTTCAAAGTATTTATTCTGTAGAGTTTAAAAAGACGATTTCCATGCATCTGGAATTGATTGAATGAGATTTCAAACGACAAATATATGAGTCTTTGAAGGTTGAAAATTAACTTTGACGATCGATGTCATGACAATGATGTGGCGAAGATGGATCAACCATAAGATGGCATGTGGCGGATTGTGGAAGAGAGATGAAAAGAATAGAAGAAAAGAAAAAGAAAGAGAAAATGTTTGGGACCACATAATTGCAATTATGTAAATTTCAAATTAAAAAAAAAGGAAGGTGAAAAAAAATCGCGAAGCTCTTTCCCAATTTTTTAAAATTTTTTTATCTCCATTTAATCTTATCCATCCATTCGTTGAACCCAGATCCAATGGTTGAGGTTAAACCCTCTCGTTTTATAATCAATCCTTCTAGCCACCTTTCTTGAAAACCAACAAAATTCAATCTATCATCCAAGTGCTAAAAAAAACTCAATTTCTCTCATTCTTCTCAATTTTTGTAAGTGTAATTATTGAGAGAAAATTGTTGGAGTATTGTGAGGCAAAACTTATGCATCTTACCTGTTTAGAGGTGGATTGATTTTTTGTTTAGATTTTATTGTGATTTTGTATTAAGGTGTGTGTAACGCCCCAGATGTTTTTACCTTTTACCTGAGGTCGTTACTTACATAGGAGAACTCATAATCTTAACAAAAATACAGTGGAAGCATTTTTCACAAGTAACAACATCAACAACACAGCGGAAGCCTTTGTCAATAAAGTCTCCCATAAAACACATGGTCACTGGTCCTTCTTGTCCGTCGCCGGTTTCCTCATACTTACCTGAAAAATAAACATGAAA
>JBBPDJ010000019.1:8746762-8768114 GCA_037974625.1 Cucumis cinereus
GAGTGGAGAAAATGTCCCTTAAATTACCTTCAAGGTTGGGTCTCCCCCCCCCCCCCCCCCCGAAGAGAATTTATGCTGAATAAAGGTTGATTTTTTAAGACAGACATGCCCTTACTCTAAATAAACTTCTTGGTTGGAGGGTCAAAACCATTTTTGTAAGCCTTCTTATGGGAGATATAACATACAAAAATGCATTTAATAGCTCGAGGATCAAGTTTAGTTAGTGTAGGGGTACGAGTAAGAACATAAGTAGTACACCCAAAATCTTTTATTGGTAAGTCAAGAAACAACCTAACAGTGGGAAAAAACTCTTTGAAGTGATTCAAAGGAGTTTTAAAATTCAAAATCTTAGTTGGCATTCGGTTTATGAGATACGCAGCAGTAAGGACTGCATCATCCCACAAATATTTTGGTACATGCATAGAAAACATAAGGATACGAGCAACTTCAAGTAAGTGTCTATTTTTTCGCTCAACAATGCATTTTGTTGAGGGGTATCTCGACATGTAGCTTGATGAAAAATACCCTTATCTTGCAAAAAATTGGTTAATTGTTCGTTAAAATATTCAGTACCATTATTTGAGTGGAGAATGCGAATTTTAGTTCGAAACATGGTCTCAATCATATTATAAAACTGAACGAAAACCTCATTTACCTCAAATTTTTTTGTTGAAAGATAAAGCCAAGTTGAAGGAGTGTGATTATCGATAAAGGTAACAAACCAATGCTTCAAAACTTTAGACGGACCCCACACATCAGTATGAATTAGTAAACCGGTGAGGAAGCCTTGAAGGTTTAAGCAAATATGTGGATTGATGATGTTTAGCTAAAATGCAACTTTCACATTGAAAAATTGAACAATCAAGATCTTTAAATAGATTTGGAAACAAATACTTCAAGTAAAAGAAATTTGGATGCCCTAATCTATAATGCCAAAGCATTATAGTTTCTTTAACAAAAGAAGAACGGACACTACTCAAGCACTGAGATATTTTATGACTAATTGAAACTTCATCAAAGTAATGGAGACCACCCATCATCTTAGCACATCCAATCGTCTCTCCTGAGCCCTGATCCTGGAAAGTACAATGAGATTCACAAAAAACAACATGACAGTTAGCATCCTTGGAGATTTTACTAATAGATAACAAATTGCAAGCTAACATGAAGGACAATGTAACTTGAGTTTTGTTGTCAAAGGAATAATTTCTTTTCCTGCAATAGGGGTGAAACTACCATCGACAATGCTAATTATTTCGTTGCAATATACAATAGAGTATGATTTGAAAAGGCAAGAGAGACTAGTCATATGGTTCAAAGCTTCGGAATCAATAATCCACGGAGAGGAGTTAAGGTAAGCGAGGGCTTGAGAACAATTACCTGATTGTGCCAAGGAAACACTAGGATTACCAGATGATGAATTAGTTTTTAACAACTTCAAGATTTGATTAATTTGCTCTTTATTAAAAGGGTTGGAGTCCACAACAGTAGCATTAAAGGCATGTTGATGAGAATTCCTCTCTCCTTGCTTAGAACTTTTCCAGTTCTAGGTTTTCCATGAAGTTTCCAAAACGTTTCACGCATATGCTGAGGTTTATTGCAAACATCGCACCAGAAATGAGATTTTTCATGTCTCTTGTTGGATTGGTTGGACGCCTTCAAAACAATATTTTCAGTCGCCAATGTAGAACTCTCAATTGAATCAACAAATTTTTTGCCAATCATAACATTCCTGCGACTTTCTTCCCTACGAACTTAACAAAAAACATCATTCATTGATGGAAGAGTAGTTTTCCCATATCCTACCTCTAACCGTATTAAACTCAATATTGAGGCCGACAAGGAATTTGTAAATACGATCATCTTCTACCGTTATCCTGTAATGTTTCTGGTCTTTTGTAGACTTCCACTCATATGTATCAAAGAGATCAATGTCTTGTCAAATCCTTTTTAGGGAGTGAAAGTATTATGTAATGTTGTTGCCTTCTTGTCGTATATCACCCAGTTTAAGATTCAACTCAAATCCTTGTGATTGATTGCCCAAATCAGAATATGTCTGTGTAACACTATCCCATAATTTCTTAGTTTTAGAGTAGCACATGTAGTTACAGCTGATGTCTTCGACCATGAAATTTACGGGCCAGGTCATAACCATGGAGTTTTCAGTGTCTCACCCGACAAATGAAGGATCGTCTGGGCTAGGGGTGGTTTTTTATTTAGTAATGTAACCAATCTTCCCTTGTCCACAAAGTCGAATGGTAGTGATTTGGACAGTAGGACTGTTGGCTAAGTTGTCCAAGACTTTAGTGGTAGTGGACTTGGTTTCTGCCATATTGCTGAAGAAATACAGACCCAAGAGGAAAAAATAGCAATTATGAAAAAAAGAAAACACAAATAAAGAAGAGAAATCTGGTGGCATCAAAACGCGGTTGGATACGATGGAACATTGGGGGCGGTGGCTCAGACTTGACCGGCCGGCGGAAAGAAGAAATCCCTAGAAGGACCTGGAAAAAAAGGAGGAAAACACGGCTTAAATCGAGTGACAGAGGAGACCGACGATTTCGACGCAGATGTGGCGGCCGACAAACTCTAAACGGTTGGTGACGACACGATGGCAGCAGAAACTAGAGTTTTTTTTTTTTAAGCAAATTAGGGTTTCAATGTTATTTCTCTAGTACCATGTGTAAAGTGTATTTTCTCTTATTTCACTTAAAAAGAAAAGAGTTTTCTTAAATAGAAGAAATACCCAATACAAAGTAGGAAAATTCAAAATAAGGAAAAAATAATTACACAAATATATCTTTAATTACAAAGAAAATATTAACAATAAAGAGAAGAATTAACATAGGAAATAATCAACATTTTGTTATTGCTATTTATTTATTTATTTGCTCTTGTAAGTTTTTCAATTGTAACGAGATTGAGTGGGATGCTTGGTACATAAGTTACTTGCAACTGCAGTGGATAGGTAATTTTGAAATCAAATTTGGGTTATGTTTAATATGTCTTAAATCAAGCTCTCCTCGAAGAAGTATTTGGATCGTCAGACATCTTAAAAGATCTGCAATATTATTGTTGTTTTTTACCATTTGGTCTTCAAGCTTTGATTTTCAACTTTTTTCTGAAGCTGTTTCTTTAGAGGGGGGCTTTTGTGGGCTGTTTTTGTTTGGATGCCCTTGTCTTCTTTCATTTTTTTCTCAATGAAAGTCCTTAATTCTATAAAAAAAAAAAGAAAAGAAAAAGAAACCAAGCTTGTGTCTTGTTTGTTGCACCATTTCTGAGGTCATTTGGCTACAAGACGCTGTGGGTCGTTTTAATGATTGGTTTGATATTTGGAGCTAAAGACATTCTTTCTGTTTTATCTATTGCAAGGTCTTGAGGTGGTCAAGAGTTCGATTTTGCTGTTTGGAGTCTTTTGCTTAGTTATGTTAGGAAGGTCTTTAGATCTACTTGTTTGGATAGAACGTCTTCATTTTAGTGGCTTTTGGATCTTTTTTAGTTGGTTTCCTGTCATGTATTTGTTTAGTTGTTTGTTTGTCTTTTTTCCATGTAAGCTCTTGCCACTTATTCATAAAGTTTTTTTCATCAGTGAAAAGTTATGTGTACCCTAAGAGTAAGATATCTGCGGAATTGAGGCTGAGTTTGTTTCGTCATTCAAAAATAAGTTTTTCAAAAGCATGGGTTACACATAAAACAAGTTTTTAAATGATTGTCTTTTGAGATGAGAACCATTTCCAAAAACAAGTTTGCCAGGTAACCCAAGTGTTTTATAAATGTCCCGTTCCTTTGTCTTTTACAGGCTCGTACCTGCCATTCTTTTTTTTCTTTTTCTTTTTCTTTTTAACCGAATGTATTGCTATCAGTTGTGGTTTAATGTGCCTTGTTGAAATGTTGTGGCTTTTTCCAGGGAGTGGGAAGACAACTTTTCTTCATCGTCTGGTGTGCCACACACATGCTTCAAATATCAGGGGTTATGTAATGAATCTCGATCCTGCTGTAATGACGCTACCTTTTGGTGCTAATATTGATATAAGAGATACTGTGCGATACAAGGAAGTGATGAAACAATTCAATCTTGGGCCCAATGGAGGAATTTTGACGTCACTTAACTTGTTTGCCACCAAATTTGATGAGGTGAAATTTCATGTATCTCTTTCTTAATTTATGTTCGCTTTCCTATTACAGCAATCAACATTCCAAGCATAGCCCAGTTCCCCTTCCCTCCTGTGATCATGTAGGGGATGTGGGCAAAGAGCATAATTGTGAAATCTGGAGAGTTTTGAATTCTAGGGTTTTAGTGTATGTAAGGACTAATTCCATGGACCCAACAAACTCCACTCCTTCCAACTCCTTGGCCAAACACTCCCTGAGTGAGAGTTTGGAACGATAATGTTTTTCATCATTTGTGTTTTGAAAACCATCATGGGTTGACCTAGTGGTAAAAAGGTCAATAACTAACTAAGAGGTCATGGGTTCAATCCATGATCGCCACCTACCTAGAAATTAATTTCCTACGAGTTTCCTTGACACTCAAATGTTGTAGGGTCAGGCGGGTGTCCCGTGAGGTTAGTCGAGGTGCGCGTAAGCTGGCCCGGACGCTCACGGATATCAAACAAAAAAAAAATCATTTGTTTTTTGAACTGTAAAAGAAGATTTTACGCTTTTAAGTTCATGAACTGTTCTTACCGGAAATGAGAACGTTCAGGACTAATTCTTGTGTGTATTTAGAAGTCATGGTTTTCTCACATCATGTGCACTGAGTTGATATTGATGGCATATTTCCAAAAATTATTTAGTACTTGGTATTTCTTCTAAATTTATACTATACATCACACCTTACTGTATTATCGTATAAAAGTTTATTGTTGAACTGTGTAATCTCAGGTAATTTCAGTGATCGAAAAGCGAGCGGATCAGCTTGATTATGTCCTTGTCGATACTCCTGGTCAAATCGAGATATTCACATGGTCTGCATCTGGGGCCATCATCACTGAGGCTTTTGCTTCCACCTTTCCCACTGTAATTGCATATGTTGTCGACACACCTCGTTCATCTAGTCCAGTCACATTCATGAGCAACATGCTTTATGCTTGTTCTATCCTCTACAAGACAAGGCTGCCAGTTGTGTTGGTTTTTAATAAAACTGATGTGGCAAAACACGAGTTTGCTTTGGAGGTAATTCACCATATTAACTTGGGCTTTCTTCAATTATTTGTTTTTATAGAACAGAGCGAAATCACCCCAAGCATCGAAACCTACCGTTAAAGACCTACCCTTCAAGGATATGAGTTTAAGCCATGAAAAACATAATAATTTAAATCTCCCTACTGTCTATTAAGGCTGTTCTAGGGTGGTGGACAGTCTCCCAATGATTTGTGGGGGTGCAGTGCATGAGCGTATTCCTTCTGATATTAAAAAAAGGAAAAAAAAGAGTTTTTAAACTTCTAGTGTATTCCCTTAAGTGTGACTTCGCAATGAAAGGGTGGGTTCTCTTGTTTAGAACTTTTGGCTTGGATTGCTGCCTGCCAAGCAAGATCTATAGCTGGATGGCTGAAGGGCTTAATAGTAAAGCTTTTGGTCCAAAATGGAATATCCTTTGGAGATACGATACTCGATCTCTTTTGTGGTGCATATGAAACGAGAGAAATAGTAGAACTTTTGAAGATAAGTCTGATTCTTTTGATTCTTTTTGGACTGTTGTTCAACACAGTTTCTTGGTGGAGTACTAATTACACCAAACACTTTTGTAATTGTACAACCTTTCTATGATTTTTAACAATTGAAAAGCTTTATTTACTAGTGTTTTTTGGGGTGGATTTTCTAGACCCTCGTCCTTTGGCTGTTTTCTCTTGTTCTCTTGAATTCAAATATCTGTTTCGTATAAAAAACCAAGGAAAAAAGAAGGAAAGAATATAGTCAGAATCCTAATGTTTTCAATTGAAAGGTCCCCCCAAAAAATGCAGCATTTTCAATAAAGATCTGCTTATGAACCTTTGTCTGTGTATATACACATCCATGTTAATGCGCTTTATATATGTCTCTTTAGATTGTCAATATATTACAAAACTCTTGAAATTTGAGAACCTTAAAAAAGGAATTGTGCATGCAGTGGATGGAAGATTTTGAAGCATTTCAAGCTGCCGTCAGTTCCGATAGTTCATACACCTCCACGTTAAGTCAGAGTCTTTCCCTTGTGTTGGATGAGTTCTATAAGAACTTGAAATCTGTTGGAGTTTCTGCAGTTTCTGGCGCCGGAATGGATTCTTTCTTTAAAGCAATTGAATCCAGTGCCCAGGAGTACATGGAAAACTACAAGTAATTAGACCAAATAATTTTTTGAATCTTTTCATCTGTATTCTATTAGTTAGAGAACGATTGTGCAGGTTAGAAATTTGCTACAATTTTCAAACTTACGCTACTTTTGGCCCTTTTTCTTTTCAGAGCAGAGCTTGACAAGAGAGTTGCCGAAAAGCAGCGATTAGAGGAAGAGCGCAGACGGGAAAACATGGAGAAGTTGAGGAGAGATATGGAGAGCTCCAAGGGACAAACAGTGGTTTTGAGCACCGGTTTGAAGAACGACAAGAGTAAAACTAAGGTGGTTGACAATGACGATGAAGAGATTGACGAAGAAGGTGAAGACGATGATGATTACGATAGATTTACCGAAGAGGACGATGCCATCGATGAGGATGAAGATGAAGAGGTTGCTAGATTCTCCTTTTAGTAGTGGGAAGGTAAAATTAAACTGTGTATAGGTTTTACGAAGGAACTAAGTCACCATTCACTCCGAACATGAGTCTCGGCCATTGTTTTTCTGACATTATGACAAGGTTTGCTTCTTGGAGGCTTTTATGATATTCCATTTTGATGATGGTCCTTGTCATCTATAGGAGCTTTGGTTTGAAAGCTGACTTTCCCATGTTCTTCCTTGTAATGTTGTACATTTTGATGGTCTATGAGTCCCTGTTTATGATGCCTAATATAAAATTAAAATTTTGAAAATTGGTGCTCCCTTTTATGGAACCTGTGAAGCTAGTTTTTAGTTTTAGAAGTTTCAAGTTTTAACATCAAATATTTGTTTTGTTCAAAAGAAAAATACTGTTAGCAATTTTCTTTAAAAATACCTCACCAAAATGGAATGTCTGAATTGAAACCATGTAGAGGCATGGTTTTTGGTTTTACTTCTAGCTTTATATAGGATTGTTGGAAATGAGGGATAATTTTGTGGAAATTATAAAATAAACACTCCATAGGAAAAAACTAACTCAAATAAGAATAAGTTTTCAATTATTAATATTATGTTTATATTAGTGATTTTTTATTGAGATTTTTTTCCCTGTTTTGCTAATCTTTTTATTTATGAAATAAGGTTGTTTTTAAATATAACCAAATGAGCCAAAATATTTACAAATATAACAAAATATTATATTCTATTATGATAGATAGTGATAAACTATTATTGTAATAGGTCAATTGCGGTTTATCTGCAAGATTTATAAATATTTGTGAAAAATAGTTATTTGTGAAAAATAGTTTTTTTTAGTTCCTGTGTTTTGGGTTTAGTTTTTATTTGGTCCATATGTTTTAAAATTTAAAACTTTTATCTTTGAAATGTTAATAATGCTCAACTTTAGTCATTGACATAACAGAATCGTCAGTTACTTAATGGAAGGATGAATGGTGATTAGGATGATAATTGGACTAATTTTAAAATAATATAAGTAAAAGAAACTCAAGAGCGACTTCTTGAAATCTAAAGTTGGAAGAGCCGTGTTGACCGTCAAAGACTCCATAGCTGAAGCAAGAACCTGCTGAAGACGGTGAAGGGAAGGCAAGAAGAGAGAATCAGACTCTACACCAGGGGAACAATTCTCGGCTCCAAGAGGTTGAAGTCGAACCAACACCCAAACACTTCTTTACTCCAGATTGAGGGTGTCAGTTCTAAGGATGAGGTTCTTGGTACCAAGGGAAAGGATTGACATATATTTACTAGGATAAATTGAAGAAGAATGATCCCATTATCGTTGGATTTGGGCCAAAGTTGTAAGACCTCATGGTAACAGTGGCATTGTTAGAGCGAAGTTCAAGTCTAAATCTCCCACCAAAGTCCATGGGTGACAGGGTCAGAGTATTCATGTACCCAGCAACATTTGAGCCTGGAAAACCTGATTGCAGTGTTCGCTACATAAAGGGAATTATATTTTTATTATATTCTGTGAGCTAAGATAGAAGCATTTTATGTTTCTGAACTGAGTCATTTTTTGCTGTTTAGGTAATGTTCAACACCCGAGTAGTTAAAACAGAATTATAGAAACATTTGTCTTGAGCATTGTCACGAATTAAGCGAGTTGCACTTTTATCAAGTGCTTTTCCCCTTAAAAAGGGGAAGAACCAGTGTAGTTCTTAGAATATAACATTCCATTTTCATAGGAGGTAGAGGAAGCGTCGGGCTTGAGGAAGCTTGTTTATGTGTTGTATAAAGCAATGAATTGGAGCCTTCATGACAATGAAATTGAGGAAGGTATTCCACCAACGAAGGTGTTGTCTTGTAGTAAAGCAATGAAAAATCAAATCTGGGAGTCAGATATTGGTGTTATTTGTAACAAGGGTTTTTTTGCAGAGGCAACAACAACAAAGGCGACGGCGATAACGGGGTGGGTTTCAACTTAGATTGGCGTCTACCCCATTTGTCGGATTTGTCTTCGTCGCACTTCCTTCTGCCCAGCCCAAATTGGCTTCTCCCCATCTCTAGATCACCTGATTTGACACCTATTCAAGGCGAGGGAAAAATTTAATAAAGAAGCGGCATTTTTGTTTAGAGGTCGTTAGTTTGGATGTTTTGTTTGGTATAAACTTGCTTGGAATACACAAAGATGAAGAAGAAAGAAGAGAGGCGAGAGAAGAGGCAGAAGAAATCAAGAAGGAGAAAAAGAAGAGAGAGGTAGGAGATATTAATTTTTTTCTTCCATTGTATTCTAAGAAATGTCTATTGACTTGCTTTTAATTTTATTATTTTTATTTTTCTAAAAAGAACATTTGTCCTAAGAAGACTAAAATAACCTCATCATCAATATCTTTTAGTTTAAAATTAGTTCTCTCATTATCCTAGTTGACCTTCTTAGTCATCGACGATTATGTATCTCAAAAACTAAAATTGAGTATTATTGAAATCCCAAAGACAAAAGTGTTAAATTTTAAAATATGAAAACTAAATAGAATCCAAACCTAAAACCTAAGATTCAAAAGGAATTTTTTTTAAAAAATATTTTCAGTTGTCTTGTCATTAAAAATAATTTTTCTCATGAAATATGTTGATTAGTTTTTCATGATGGCCGCTCACAAAAATTTAATAGCATTGATATTTTAAAATGTTTGAGCATAATAAAAGTGCATATTTAAAGGGCACTTAGTTCTCTAGTTAGGATTGACCATCCAGTTTGTCTTAAGAGCAACATTTGTATTATATTATTGTAGTTGTTTCGACTGGTATTAGAAGGAGAGAATATCACATGTATTGGCGACATACTCCATTCTCCTTAGTAATGTGCATTGTGATTCATTGAAAAGGGATTCTCCATGCTTCGACGGAGCCTAAGTCATTCAAATAAAAGGATTTTGTTCAATGAAAAAATATACAACAATGTGAGAAAAAGTCTTCCAAACTTGAGGGGGCTCAAGTTCTTCAGAGAGGGAGTCTCTATCTTAGAGGGAGCCTAAACAACAAATGAAGAAATTTGGAAGTGGAAGTAGTATCTATAGGTTTAATAAAAAAAATCTTACCAAACAAGGCCAACATAATTTTTTTTTAAATTGATTATTTTCGAACTCAAGAAAACTTTCAATAAATTCATCACTATACTAACGACAAAGATATTTTAATTTAATGTTCTTTTTATAACGAGATATTAACCATTTCAATTCATATACTAATTGTGAGAGCAATTTTTTTAAATTTTTTAAAGTTCAAAGGTATTTTTTAAACTTTTCAATAGTTCAGGGGTATTTTTGAAACAAAAGTTTAATGATTTCCATCTAAAACTAACGATAAGAGTATTTTTAAACTCGTTATGAAAATTTGAGGGTATCTTTGAAACTTTTGAAAGTTAGGATATTTTTTACACAAAATGCAAAGTTAAGGGGTGTTTTTTATAAATTAGCCTAAATTAAAATATTAGAGAAATATTGAAGCTTATAAATCACTAGGAAATTGAAACTTGTTGCATGAATGATAAGAAAGTAGTGGGAAACAATAAGAGTTAGAGTTAATAGTCTAGTATTTGTTAGTTTAAATGTCGATTGTTGTTGTGTCGTGGGAGATCCACGATCACGAAAGAAAAAAAAATGACGCAACCTTGGTGATAAATTGTGTATGCCGGTTGCTCCCTAAGGTTAACACAATCTCCCAACTCAATGTGCACTCACATGAGAAAGGAACGAAATCGATGGATGGAAAAATGCTTAGAGAGAATCGAAGAAACCAGAAGGGTAAAAAACCCATGGAAAAGAAATCAATGTCTCATTTGTAGGGGAATATTTTAGATCTATAACGGTCTGTTATATTAAAACATGAGATTTGTAACCATCAAACAGTTACAATATATGTAAATTAAAAGTAACAGTAATTACAATGAAAAGTCATTTCCAACAATCCCTCACGAATGACTAGCATTTTAACGATAACAATAATAAAACATTTTCTCTGGACAAATAAAGAAGTATAATTTAAACATCAATATCTATCGATTTGAATTGATGCATAGTGAAATGGGGCAATAACTTTGTTATAGAGAGTGAGTTACCTCTTGAACTTTCAATAACCGTGGTTGAGACCCTCACAACACGTTTTACTCCTTAAATTTTCATTGATTTTGTGATAAAAAGGTGTTATTTAAGGCCACACAAATAGAACCTTTGGTCAACTTGAAAGCTCTAGAAACAAATCCTTACACTTTTTTTATAGAAGACGACCACACCTTCACATTCACGTTTATTGCTTCATCATGTCTATTACAATAGACCACTAAAAAATTGAGCTATGAAGACTTCACATCTAGTTAATACTAGGACCAACTTCATCAAGTCTGTTAAAGACAAACCACTCAAAACTACGTTATGAAGATTTTACAATTATCCATCAAATCCATATCAGGACCATCCAAAGAAAGGGCATGCAATTTTAAAGGTTTAGTTCTTCATTTATACTAGAACAATCCAAATAAACAACTATGGATCATCGAGTCTATCACAATAGACCACCTAGATAAAGGCCTACAAACTTAAGTTCCATACTTGTAGAAAATTCTAGAATTACTCTTCTTGTTAGGCCTTCAATGAAGGGATATGTTAAATTTCTCTCAGACATCATATACTCCAAGAAAATAATTCTCTTATTCAACAGTTGTCTCACAGCTCCATGTATTAGGAGAATATGTATTATTTTGCCATTACAAGCTGTTCTTGGCAATACCTATGATAACTTATGAATCACGATAAAGATATACTAGTATAGAAGCTCCCACAATGGTAAATCTCTCAGTAGGCTTCTAAGTTACTCATACCGATGCCGCCACAATGGTACATCTCCCACTAAGAACACGTATCCACTAGTAAATCTTACTTCGTCATTCTTTGTTACTCGATTTACATACACTACCCCTCTAATATGGTAGAATCTTATTAAAATAAAACCAATTATGTATTGTACCCTTAAGATACTTTAATAAATGACAAAGATAAATCGAATAATATTTATCAAGATTGGTGTATACACACTCAATCTTGGCGGAATGCATAAGCAACCACGTTACCATGCAACACACACCCTAAAACTTTCTTAGAGACATCATTGTAAATACAAAACTCCCGGAACCATCTGGTACGGTAAAGGCTGGTGCAGTACCAACCTTCTGCTAAAGATATGGAAACTGTCCTCACAAGCCTTGCTCCAAATAAAAGGAGTCTCTTTCCTAGTCAATTGAGTCAAGGGAGTGGCTATGCGAAAAAATTCTTCCATAAAACGATAGTAATAACCTCATAAACCCAAAAAGGTACGAACCTCACTGAGTGTAGCAGGTGTCACACCCTCTCCAAGACTCTCTACTCCTAGCCTAAGACACGGCGTGAAGCCAATGAATCTCGTCCTTACCCTGACGATCCTCACTAACCATCTTAACTAAACTGCGACTTAAACAAAATTAATAACTTAAAAAGTGCAGAAAAACAAACTCAAACTTAACACATAACATCGAAAACTAAACAAATATCTTATATAAAGTGCAACCCATATTATTTTATACAACCCATCTCATTGTACCAAAACTTACTATAACAATAACATGCATGATTTACTACTAACGTACAATAGTACTAGAACTTCTCGAGTAGCAGACAGTCTGTGGTAGGTCAGGCTCCGAGATCACGATCTCTTCCTGGAAAGTGAGAAAACAATTTGAAAGGATGAGCTAAAACACCCAGTGAGTGATGCTTTAATAGAAAATAGTTAAAATATATATATAGCATGGCTAGAAATTGTTGACTTAGAAACTTTTCACAAATCAAATCATCACTGAAACCATAAATCATAATTTAAACAGAATTCACTTGAAAGGTGCTTGCACGATACTTATCTGTAAATCATGGTAAAACTATGCATAATTGAAATAATGCTAAAAAACATGAATATCTGAAAATTGGTAAGCGATGTGTATCAAATTGAACTACGTAGTAGTGGAGAAATCCAACACTAGCTACGTCTTTGTCGCAGTGGAGTAATCTCACACTAACGACAACTATATCTATGTCGTGGTTGGATCAGGACCAACGACGTCTTTGTCGAGGTGGAGCCAACTCAACACCACGACGGTATCCTACGTTATAGTGGGGCTAGCAACTATAACGCCTTTGCCAAAGTGGGGTGAACCCAACACTAAGGCAGCGAATCTACGTTGCAGTGGGGCCAACACTTGCAACGTCTTTGCCATGGGGAGTAATCTCAACACCCTGACAGCGCATAACTACGAAGTAGCGGAGCCACCGCCCACAACGTCTTTGCCATGTTGAAGCGAACCCTCACACAAGGAAGCGCATACCCTAGTGTGCACACCTAGTATAGTAGCCTCAGGCTCACATATATACACATGCTTAAAAAAAACAAATCATCTTAAAACGTACAAGTCACATAAAACATATCATCATCTTAAATCATTTCTTAAATTTCATGAAACTCGTAGTACTTGAAATCATGCTTAAACATCACTTATAACTTGTAAAAATCTTATAAAAACATTAAACCATCATAACTCACGATTTCGAGAAATCTCGTAAAACGTGCAAAACGTGCTTAGGCCCTATAGCAGTCAAAACATGCTCAAACAATCATGAAAATCATGAAAATCATGAAAATCATCTCAATAAACATAAATAAGGCCGAACATATTATAAAACATGCTTATTTCGAAAACAGGCATTGCCTCGTAAAATGTGTCATAATAATATTATTATATTCAAACTACCGAAAACGCCTTAAAACACTTAAATCATGCTTCAAAAAAGTTACTATGTGAAAGTACATCGAAAAATATGAAAAACATATTTTTTTTGAAATTTTTTCGATCTCCGAATCTTCTGAAAATAAATTCAGAATCGATTCTTAAATCAGTTGGCACGAAAATTGAGGAAAACTAAATTTTCCTTAATTTTTCTGTTTGAATAAATTCTTTTCTCCTAAATATTATTTATAAATATAATTACATACATACATTTGTACATAATAATAATAATAATAATAATAATAATAATAATAATTCGACCTATAGACGGAGAAATTTAATTTTCAAAGTTTCGGGTCTGTTTTTCGCATTTTCCAGTAGCCCGATCTTTTTTTCTTCAAATTTAGTGGTCTCTTTGACCAAATTTCTCTAAATTGAGCTTTGCTTCAGCTCCTGTCTCTTTTCTAAGCAATTTAGACGCAAATTTCACTCAATTCGGTTAAGAATTGAGCACAAAATCATCACTTTCTTCCAAGTGTTCAAAAACAAATTTTGCCCAGAAAACTCTCACTCTCTCGGGTTTTCTCTCCTTTTCTTCTCTTCTTCTCCTTTAATTTTCTTGATAGTAGCTTAAATAACAAACTTTCCCACAGAACACTTCATCCAATTACATAAATTGGATAAAGATTGCAACCCAATTTTAAAAAGAAACTTCTTCCTTATCACTTCATGGCACACATCTTAAAAAACTTCAATTTTTTTTATTTTTTATTTTTAATAAATGATAAATACAAAATAAATAAATAAATAATATCTTTTCTTTTTCTTTTTCCTTTTTTTTCTTTTTTTTTTAGTTAAACATTATTTTATTTATTTACTTTTTTTAACAAAAATACAAAATTAATTTTTTACCAATTCTTAAACAAAATTACTAAAATATCCTTGATAAAAAATTACTAAAATACCCTCCGATTATTTTATGAATACATTTACAACAAACAACTTAAATGAATAAAAAGTCGGGTATTACAACTATCACCCCCTTTTGAAAATTTTGTCCTCAAAATTAAGAAAATAGTTACTCAATTAAAGACGGATACTTCCTTCTGATTTGTTCTCTGTTTTCCAAGTTGCCTCTTCCACTTTGTGATTCCTCCAAAGAACTTTCACGAGCAGAATTGTCTTGTTTCTCAATACTTGCTCTTTCCTATCCAGAATCCTGACCGACACTTCCTCATATGATAAGTTCTCCTGTAACTCCACCGGGGGCTCTGGCAACACATGTGATGGATCAAGTACATACTTCCTCAGCATCGACACATGAAAAACATCATAAATCCTTGCAAGTTCTGTAGGCAACTTAAGTCGATAGGTGACTGGTCCTACTCTCCCTGTAATCTGGTAGGGTCCAATATATCTAGGACTTAATTTACCTTTTCGTCCAAAACGAATAACACCTTTCCATGGAGATAGTTTCAGAAATACCCTGTCACCGACTTCAAACTCTAGGTCCTTCCGCCTAACGTCAACGTAGCTTTTCTGTCTGTCCTGGGCAGTCTTTAAATTCTCCCTGATCAATTTCACTGTATCCGTCGTGATCTGAACTAACTCAGGGCCAACTAATTTCCGTTCACCTACCTCATTCCAACATATTGGAGTTCTGCAAGGTTTACCATACAGTGCCTCGTATGGTGCCATCCCAATACTAGAATGATAATTGTTATTATATGCAAACTCCATCAATGATAGGTGAGTGTCCCAATTACTACTAAACTGTACGACACACGCTCTCAACATGTCCTCGAGTGTCTGTATAGTCCTCTCTGACTGCCCATTTGTCTGTGGATGAAAAGCTGTACTGAACCTTAGCTTCGTACACATAGCCTTCTGCAAACTAGGCCAGAACTTAGATGTAAACCTCAGATCTCTATCTAACACAATGGACACTGGCACTTCATACTGACTCACGATCCTGTCCACGTATAGCTTAACTAGCTGATCTAGCGTAAATGTAGCTCTGATCTGAATAAACCGTGCTGTCTTCGTGAATCTATCAATAATAACCCAAATACCATCGCATCCACTGGAAGTACGTGGTAATCCAAATAAGAAATCCATCGTAATATGCTTCCATTTTCATTCAGGTATCAGAATTGGTTGCAAAAGTCCTCCTGGCCTCTGTCTCACTGGTTTAACTTGTTGACAGATCAGACATCTATCAACATATTCTGCTACTTCTCTCTTCATACCAGACCATCAATAAGTCTTCTTCAAAGTCCTGTACATCTTGGTGCTACCTGGATGCATAACATAAGCTGAGCTGTGAGCTTCTTCTAAAATATTATCTTTTAATTCAATTCCTTTTACAGAACTTTAAATGAACTAATAATCTAGCTTACCTCCAAAAATTAGATCTTAATTCGACTTGTAGACGGAGAATTTAATTTTTAAAGTTTCGGGTCCGTTTTTCACGTTTTTCAGCAGCACGAGCTCTTTTTCTTTAAATTCAGTGGTCTCTTCGGCCAAATTTCTCTAAATTGAGCTGTGCTTCAGCTTTCTCTCTCTTTTCTAAGTAATTTAGATACAAATTTCACTCAATTCGGTTAAGAATTGAGCACAAAATCATCACTTTCTTCGAAGTGTTCAAAAACAAATTTTGCCTAGAAAACTCTCTCTCTCTCTCTCGGGTTTTCTCTCCTTTTCTTCTCTTCTTCTCCTTTAATTTGGCTGATGGCAGCTTAAATAACAAACTTTCCCACAGAACACTTCATCCAATTACACAAATTGGATAAAGATTGCAACCCAAATTAAAAAAAAAAAAACTTCTTCCTTATCACTTTATGGCACACATCTTGAAAAAATTCAATTCCCCCCCCCCCCCCCCTTTTTTTAATAAATGATAAATACAAAATAAATAAATAAATAAATAAATATCTTTTCTTTTTCTTTTTCCTTTTCTTTTTTCTTTTTCTTTTATTAAATATTATTTTATATATTTATTTATTTTTTTTAAACAATACTACAAAATTAAATTTTTACCAATTCTTAAACAAAATTACTAAAATATCACTTATAAAATATTACTAAAATACCCTCTGATTATTTTATTAATACATTTACAACAAACAACTTAAATAAATAAAAAGTCGGGTATTACAACAGGTCGAGGTCAACTTGTAACAACTTCAATCTATGCTGGGTCCACAGAAACTCCATATCTAGACATCACATGGCCAAGAAAGGTCACCTACTTCAAGCGAAACTCAGACTTAGAAAACTTAGCATATAGTTTGTTTGATCGAAGAGTTTTGGGAAAACCTTTCGTAAATGTTCCTTATGTCCTGCCTCTGTCTTGAAATATATCAATATATTGTCAATTAAAACTATCACAAAACTATTGAACACTTTGTTCATCAGATCCATAAATACCGCAGGAGCATTTGTCAATCTAAACGACATCACAATACACTCATAATGTCCATATCTAGAACGTGAATAACTTTTAAGAATATCATTGTCCTCTATCCTCAACTGGTGGTATCCCAATCGAAGGTCAATCTTGGAGAATACTGTGACTCCTTGTAACTGGTCAAACAAGTCATCAATCTTGGGTAGAGGAGACCTATTTTTGATAGTCACTTTATTCAATTCTCTATAAGTAATGCACAAATGCATTGACCCATCCTTCTTCATGACAAACAGTACTGGTGCACTCTAAGGTGAAACACTTGGTCGAATAAAATCTTCGTTAAGAAATTCCTGCAGCTGATCTTGAGCTCTTTCAACTCTGTTGGGGCCATTCTCTACGAAACATTAAAAATAGGAACGGTGCTTCGCTTTAGCTCAATCACGAATCAATCTCCCTTTGAGGTGACAAACTTGAAAGATCCTCTAGAAAGATATCTGGATAGTCCCACACCACCGGTTCCGATGTCAAGGAAACCTCAGCTTTCCTGGTGTCTGCTTCACTAGCTAAGATACTCAAAGTACCTTTATTAAGCAGGTTGCTGGCCTTCATAGTCGAAATCACTTTGGACAAGACCACAATCATGTTCCCTTTACTTAAAACTAGCCTTTGTAGGAGGATTAAAAACTACCTCCTTGCATGAACAATTTGTATTAGCATGATTAGCAGCTATTCAATCCATGCCCAGTATCCTCGAACTAACAAAGTTACATCGAAAACATGATTTCTTATTTCTATATGGCATGTCTTTATCTTTTCATTTGACAACATAATCTCTCTTGATGGAGTAGAAATTGATAAAATATAGCCTAAAGGCTCTACTTCGAAATTGATAAAATATAGCATAAAGGCTCTACTTCGAAATTGATAAAATATAGCATAAAGGCTCTACTTCGAAACAAGCATGATTTAAAAACACCGATGATATAAACGAATGAGAAGATCTAGAGTCAAACAAAACTAAATCATAGTGCCCCAAGATTAGGAGCATACCTGTAACAACTGTGCTTGATTTCTCGACCTCTCGTCGATTAGTGGCAAAAACTTGATCCTGCTGTTTGTTCCAATACCTTGAGAAGTACTTGCTGTCTAATATCGTTAAGTCTCAGTAGATTCATTAGGGTATCTGTCAGCTGTGTGCTCCTCTTGCTTGCACTTGAATCAAACTCTAGTCCCAATCAGACAACGTTCCAGATGGTACTTTTCACAAGTACTGCATAAAGGTCTTTTTCTCGCCGTTACCTACCTCGGTAAATTGTTATTAATAGTGTCTAAGTGCTCCATCTGATCTTAGATTTCTCTGTGAAACCTCTGCAGGCTTCTACTTAGCCTTTCTCTTTTGACCCATGGAGGGTCTTTTGCCTTTTAGCTTCACTTGATCACTATCCTCTTGGACATTCATCTCCACTGCCAGATGAGTGCTTCAACTTGGGTGGTTGGCTTGAAGGCTTGTACAAATCCTCGAAGATCTTTCCACAAGTCTCTAACAAACCTCTAGCTCTAACAACCTCTATCTCAATTAACTCAGGAGCAAAATGGGACAACACATCAAACTTCTAATCACACTTCTCAACAGTCATCTGGACTTACTTCAGGTCTAAGAACTCTTGTCGGTTGACATCTCTGAGACTAGCAGAGAAGAACTTAGTGTAGAAGCTATTCTTAAACTGGTCCTTTGTAATAGAGCTGGCATTTTCACCCAACATCCTCGCAGCAGACTACCACCAAACGACACGTTTCTTTGTGAGCAGGAACACTACACACTGCTCCTTCTGATTGTCAAGACACCTCATATAATGGAAGATGGTCCTATAGATGATAACCACAAATCCGCCTTCATAGGATCCTCTAGTGACCCATCAAAGGTTTGAGGATTATACGTCTTGAAGTCCCTCAAATGATTTGCTTTAGCAAACAGCGTGTGGCAGGTCCTGTTGTGCAGCTTGAGCCTGAACAGGAGCTACTTGGGTCGGTTGATGCTATGCCAATGCCTTTGTCATGATGGTCATGAACCTCTACTCTAGTTGTGTCGTCAAACCAACAAGATTAGCATGGGTGAGAGGTGCCCTCGGATCAGCAACTTGTTCAGCTAGTTGATTACGTCCTGCTCCTCTACCACCTGACCACCCTTTTTAGCACCTCTAGGTGGCAACATTTTCTAACAACCACAACAAATTTCTTTAGGTTCTCAGTCACATAAACAATGCATCTTGTTTCCATTTTAAACATGCAAGGTCATGTACATATAACCATAAAATATCTTATCAAGAAAATATACTAGCTAAGGACGAAGGGCCATAGGGACATATATCATGAACTTACAACGTAGATCAGTCTACAGAACCTAAAACTTAGGCTCTGATACCACCTGTAACAATCCAACTTTTCAAACTAAGCGAAGGTCGTTACTGAAAATAAAAACAATATTTTTTTAAAAAAACCAAAATCATGAAAAGTTTAAATCATTTTATTAAAGAAATAAATATATAAAAAACGACTTTATGTAGAAAACCAAATGTTCTAAATAAATAGATAAAAATAATTTAAAACTAATTTAGTTTAGACCCTAAGTAAAACATAAAAGAACTCATGAGTTTAAAATAAAAACATTCTATCAATAGTCATGTCGTTCTAAGATCATCAAATCAAATAAACATAACAGTAGAAGCATCAGCCATAATGTCTAAATGGAAAGGTCACGAAACCTTCTTGTCACTTGTCGACTTTCCGTTACCTTTGCCTGAAAAATAAACATGAAAAGGTTGATTATATAAAATACCTTGTAAGGAACCCACTACTAGACCCACTAGGTGAACCGTAACTTCCTATTAAGCTTACACCCTGTGCCATATCAGTCTAGTGATCTTGTAGGAGTAGACATCAGTTGTAAAAGTGAACCTGAGTGTAACATCCCAAAAAAATTGAGATAATTTTAGGTTGATTATCTTAAAATAATGAGTTGGATTTATTTTGAGATCTAATTTGTTTTGGGATGTTAATTATTTTGGTTAAGAAATTAAATATATATATATATGGGTATATATATTTAATTATTTTTGGTTAAAAGATAATTGAGAGAGGAGAGAGGAATATTTGATTGATTTGAAAAAGGAAAAGGAAAAGATTTATTTAATTTGGAAAAAATATTTGATTTGGTGGAAATTTGGAAAAGATAATAATAATAATAATAAATGATTATTATTATTTATTAATAAATAATAATAATATTATTTATTAATTAATATTATTATTTATTAATTTAGGGTTGCATTGGAAAGCGTGAAGTTATAAAATCAAATTTCACTTTCTTCTTCTTCTTCTCCGTGAAACCGCCGTCGCCCCAATATGTTATTTTCTTTTTCTTTTGCCGGTTTTCGACATTTGCTTCGCTCAACCGTTACATCTCTCCATTCACCGATTCGATTTGTTCGTTGTCGCTCACGGTCGCCGTCGTTAGTTATATAAGTAAAGTATTGAGTATTTTATTTTGGACTTTTGGATACCCAATAAAGTTAAATCGAGAATTAATTTGGGAATTGTTCTTGGTTAATTGAAGGTTCTTTTGGAGCTATGGTTAGAATTAATTCGTAAAGTTTCTCCTACGAATTAATTCGATCGTCGACAACAAATCGATAAGATTAAGGAGCTATTTTGAAGAGTTTAAGTTTAAATTTGATTAATAATTTTATGGAAAATTGTTATGTATAGATTTTTTTTGGAGCAATCATTTGGAATTAATTCGTAGGGTTCTCTCTACGAATTAGATTCGAGTTTTTGACGAAAAATTGGTAAGTTTAAGAACAAATATTGAAGAATTAAATTTAAAATTAATCAATAATTTTATAAAAAATTATTAATTAAATGTTTTATGTATAGGATTAATTTGAGAGAGAAACTCAAGCAAAAATATTGATGACACTTTGATGTAAGGGACTTACTACTGGTTCCTCGATAAGTAATAAGAATATTTATATTTATGAAATTATTTATGTGACATCTGGATGTTTATGGTTTATGTGATAAATGAATCGACTGATTAGGTAACGAATTTGAGTTATTTTAATTAATAATTTTTGAGAAATTAGTAATTAAAATTGGATGTGTAAGTGATGACTTCTACTGAAACCACACCTTAGGTGCATAAGGTGTGGAAGATGGATTTGATAGCTTGTTTTGTAAAATCTCTCTGCTATTGTTGAACTGTATATGGTTATGTTTTAGGGATGTTATGTGGCACCTTAATCATAACATTGTGCATCATGGTTGTGATGTTGGTTATGTGTCAATTGGATTCTTTGATTATATTGTGGTATGATGATTGAGTATTTGTATGATTAATTGTGTGGTGTTTATGCATGCCCTTTCATACTATTGAAATTTGTAAAGCATGTTAACTGTA
>JBBPDJ010000019.1:8768214-8784250 GCA_037974625.1 Cucumis cinereus
CCATAGTACGGACAAAAATAACCATCTTCCACCCTTATTCGCCAAAGGCATGGATTCAGTAGAAGTATTCCTTACCTTAAGTTTCAGAATTTTCCTTACTCGAACTAGCCTCCAATCGACCCAACAAACCAACAATGAGCAGTGGCAGCGAGAGACGGAAAACGACAAAACACGGCTCAGCTTGGCTCGGCTCGGCTCGAGAGAAGCAACGATGCAAGTGGGTTGCAGATCCGGTGCGTGCGGGTGACAACAGTTTGAGATCTGGCTGTCGCGGATGGAGATCGGCGCGGCTTGAAGATCCGGGAGTGGAGGAGATGCAGCTGGCGGCGTCAGATCTGACGCATGGAGCAGCTCGGCGTCGCAGATCTGGGAGGAAACAGGTGGCGGCTGGAGCTCCAGCATGAGGGCTTGCGGCTTGCGATGGAGACGTGGCTGCAGACGGCTTGTTGACCTCGGCTGGGCACGCAGATGGGCGGCACGCGACGACACTTGGCGCGCGGGGTTTGACTCGGATGGAGAGGGCGTGCGACTCAACTTTCGACTGGAGCAGATCTGGCACGGCTGAGCTCCACGGCTTCCTCCAACGTGACTAGAGAGGAACGGGGCTGGGCTGTGGGCAGACGGCTCGCGGTTCTGGGCCGGATGGCTGGCGTCGGCTTCGATTGGGAGGACAGATGGCATCGACTGCGACTGGGAGGACAGAGATGGCGTCGACTGCGAGGAGTTTGGTTGTGGAGATGGCGGCGACAGCGGCGAGGCTAGGACGACGACGGCTAGGGTTTCTTTGCAAGAAGGGAAGGATTGGAGAAGATGGGTTGCCCTAAACCTAATGTGCATTTACATAATATAATTAATATTAATATTAATTATACCATTTTATTTCTTTCCAAAAATAAAATCCAAAAATTCTCTCCCAAATAAAAACCAATTTCCTCTTTTAATCCCCTTTCATTCCACCAATCACTAACAAACAACCTTCAACAATTAAAATTAGACCCAAAATAAACATCCCAAAATTACTAATTTACCAACGTTTAATAAGATAATTAATAATAAAAAATATTACAAATCACCTTAAAAATTTGGGATGTTACACGTAGCGTCTTGCATATTGATAACACCTTGCTCAACGTTCAATACCGACAACCTCCAAATATCGTGCAAGCGATCCATTACCTTAATTGACTATTTACTCCCAATGCTCTTTTGAACTCAGATTTTTGAAATGCCCTTTATCAGACGTGGAAAAGTTTTCTAACTATGTCGTCCTTGAAGTACTTTTTGACCTTCCTCTTTAAATGGTAAGTACAAATAGTATGGTATGACATTGGGAAGACAAACTCAATGAAATTCAAAATGGACTGATGTTGATCTGAAACAAAAACTAGATCATGACATTCGTCATTTGTGAATTTCAAATGAGATATGAATCACGTCCAAGAATCGTTGTTCTCGCTATCAACTACAGCGTATGCCAACGGATACAAACTGTTGTCGTCATCCATAGTCACACCGACCAATATGGTTCCCCGATACCCTTCAAATAAGTATCATCCATTATGTAACGAGATGACAAAACCTAAATCCTCACAAACTCGGACCCAATACGACAAAAACAAAACACGTAAACTCGAACCCAATACCATAAACACGTACTTGAAGTATTTGTCGGCCTCAAGCTTGATCTCAAATATAGTCTCAAGATTTTCTATCTTTAGAGCTTCCCTGTAAGCATGCAACAATGCATATGATTCCTCGAAAGTCTCCCTTGCAAAGGCGAAGAAAGTTTCCCTAGCACGCCATGCCTTGTCATAATTGATATTCACTCCAAATTGTTGTCACATGTTGTCTATAATATGACGTGGACAATCACCACGACCAAATTCAAGCTTCCTTGTAAGCATGCAACAATGCATATGATTCCTCAAAAGTCTCCCTTGCAAAGGCGAAGAAAGTTTTTCTAGCACGCCATGCCTTGTCATAACTGATATTCACTTCAAATTGTTGTCACATGTTGTTTATAATATGACGTGGACAATCACCACGACCAAATTCAAACTTATCTTTAATTAAATATCCAATGACAAATGCACTTGCTTGTCTGTGATCATGATTCAATGCCTCAATTGAACATGTGTGCTCAGTCATATACTTGGTTATCATGAATATGTCACACCCTTTCGTTCTAATTGTTCGAACAACCCATTTGCAAGAAGGATGTATACATCAAATATTGTACAGATCTTTGTTAGATTTTTGGACTTGCATTTCGAAGTTGTTCTTGATAGCCAACAATGACAGCCTCGTCTTAACGTTGCTTTTGCTGAAGAAGATATGTCCCTTATGAACGTTTGTGTCCAAATTTGATCTAACGGATGGTTGGATTACCAAGCCCATTGGTCTACAACCACTACTCTAAGGTACGTTAGGAGTATCGGATTCAGGCTCACAAGTATAGCCTAAACTAGCAGATTTTTCTCCAAACTAACCACAACTAGGAAAGCTTTGTGTATTCCAAATGGTGTGTTCTTCCCCAGTTGAATTAGTCCAATGCTTGCACTAAGAACATCAGGAGGGTTTATGGCATCAAGAGGGTTTATTACATGAGAAGTATATGATACCGTCTCAACACCGGTACCATTGTCGTCATAATATTGCCATGTGTTTTTCATGTCATTCTCGTGGAAGACTGCTATTGGAAATGACTCTATCATTTCTTGTTGGATCTCTTTAACACTTACATATATCGGAGGTCTATTGTGGGTATATTCATGAAGAAAGAATTGGACATCATCATCATCCTCTACTAATACAATAGGAGACTCGACATCCGTACGATATTTTAACCCATATAACTAGATTGTATTCTAATGCATTACACTTGGTCACTTTGAATATCATTTCTTTAAATGTATCGTACATGATTGTAGAATCCACTTGGACACCCTTCCGGCGACCTTCATTGTAGCATTGTTTCTCCTCATCTCATGTATTGTCAAATTGGATGAATATATACATCTTTTCCATCCTACAATACAAACATAATAAATTTGCTAAAATATTCTACCATACGAACATTCATCATTCTGTAAATACACGTTACATGTTGCTCAATGCACGTTGAATGATACTCGACGCATGTATTTTGTTGATCGATTATATCTACAACTCTTAGCTTAAATGACATGCAAAACACAAGTTACCATGTAACCCCTACTTGGCCCTGAATACAAAACACACTTGATCTAATATATTTGACCAACCCATACATAAACTGATTATTGTATAACCTGGTAAGTATTCCAAACTAGAGTTTGAGTAGAATTTACATGATTGACTTGAACAACTTCCTACAAAACAATGTCTTCAAAAAGGATATCAGTTGTGATATGTTATGAGTTTTCCTTTCTTCTTTATTGGAAATTTTTAGGAGGAAAAATATAATTTTTGAAGTGTTATACAAAAAAAAAAACGGTGTGGTTTATTATGCAAAATGACTTTTCATTAATTTGATAAGATCGAATTGTACCAATTGTCAGAAATTTTTCCAAAATTGCAGCTAAACGTCAACTTGCAGCAACAGAATTCTAGGTAATGTGCATCGAGTATAGCGAAGAGCGTGTAACGTGCATCGAGTAGTCAAACATCTTTTTATTGGTTGACTTGTGCATCGAGTTAGTGAGTAGATGAGTATCGTGCATCGAGTGATCCTAGGATGCGCATACTGAAGTTACGGGCAAAATGATAAACTCACATGATGCTGACGTAATCAAAAGACTATTTTTCATTCACTTTCTTATTTTTAGGCCATGAATCAAATGGACCCCTAAAAAGAGAGAAATTTGCACACATGGCTTCCTTTGGGAGGGTCAAATGAAAGTTGGCCTCGCTTTTAGGATTGAATGTTCTTTGGCCTTATGCTTGGGTAAAATTACCCAAATATCATTCCTTTAATTTCTTTCTCACTTCTTTGTCTTCCTCACTTCTTTGTTTTCCTCTCTTCCTCACTTCTTCGTCTTCATCACTACTTCGTCTTCCTTGTCCTCCATGTTGTGATCGTCGACATCGTCACCGTCAAGTTTTCGGTCGGACGTCCTCGTCTACAGAAAACAAAAACAAAAACAGTCAGAAAAATGGAAAAAAATGAAAAGAGAGACCCAAATAATTTTAAAAAAATTAGTTTTCAGAAAATACAATCTTCTGAATCGTTCCAGCTTTCTCTTAGAGTTAATCATGAAATTGATAATCGAAGATCGAGTAGCGTGTGTTGAGGAATCGAGTAGTGTGCGTCGAGAAATCAAGTGTCCAAAACTTAAGAAACTTCGTTTTCAAACTGAGGAATCGAGCAGCGTGAGGAGCGTGTAGCGTGCAACGTGAGGAGCGTGTAACGTGTAATGTGTAGCTTGCAGCTTGCATCTTGCATCTTACTTTTTGTATCTTGCAACTTGCATCTTGAATTTTGTATTGAGGATTGAAAATTGGGGATTGAGGAAATAACATAGAACATATAATATAAAACATAAAACATAGAGCATAGAGAATCGAATATCGAGCAGTGTGTAATTTGTAGCGTGAGCAGCTTGCTGCGTGCAACGTGAGCAGCTTGAGCAACGTGTAGCGTGTAGCTTGCAACCCCTGCACGTGAATGATGTTTAGGAATAAATTAGTAAATTCATAAGGACTGACACAAGTAGCCAATTTTCATTTAACCTTACAAGTTGGACAATTTTTCGTTCGGGTCATCCGTATGAATCACCGAAAAAGAGCCATCCGTCCAAAAGAACCCTTTCTTTGCTTCTCACCACGCGCGGCAAGGCAGAACGACCGGTAAATTGAATCGGAGATTTTGCAGGCTGCCGCCATGGACTAATCGTTAGGGTTTCTGTTTAACCTTTGAATGTCACAAATATTTCCAAAATCAGGAGACATTTAATTCAGTATTAAACAAGAGTTTTTTAAGATGGAGCCGGAAGTGATAGAAGCAGAGTTAGTGTTGCCGATCCACCTGAATTTCAAACGAATTCAAATGTACGAGAAGTATCCTAAAGGGCAATCTAGAGGCAGGCACTGGAAACATTTGAAGCAAATTCTTCAAGCCGAGAACTATCACAATTACTCCCCTGATGAACCCAACTGTAAGATTTCCTTTTCTCATTCCCATCATTACTCTCTTACTATTTCTCCTTCATTTGATTACGCCTTTGACTTGAGAACGACTTTGTTTCTTGCTGCTTTGATGCATGGGCTGCGTTTTTTTTTGACTTTGAGAACAACTGTAAGATTTTTTTTGTTTGATAATTATTTAAGAGGTTAACTCTATGTTTTTAGATGTTAATGTTGGGTATTTTTTCAATTTAGTTCATATATATATATATATTTTTTACATACTTTCAATTTAGTTTTTGGTGAATGTTAGAGTTGGCTAACGATAAATTTACACGAACATAAGATGTAGTGAACAGAGGAAAATTTAGAGGGGAAAAAATGTCATCTAATATAAGAAACCTAAACTTCTATCAATTCGAAGAATTTGTTGCTTTCCTCACATTTTTTTCTCTAAATTTTGCCAGTTTGCTTATTGATTTGTTTCTTTTTTGGGAGCTTTTGAAATCTCTTTGGTTTGGATTTGAAATCGTCCGCCTTTTAGTGTGAAGGGCTATCTTTTATGAACCACTTGTTTCTTCACTAATGTTTGGGAGATTTGGATTGAGTGGAATCATAGAATTTTAAGTGAGGGTGAGAGATTTGTGGGGGAGTTGTGGGAAACTATTAGGTTCAATTCTTCTGTTTAGGCCTCGATGCCTAAGGTTTCTGATGCAACCCTTTCTTGTTCTTGCAATTGAGCTGGTTGAGCTGTTTTACAGATTGTATTATTAGTTATTATTTGAGTACTTAAATATTTCAGTTATTTGTTATTTTATTTCGATCACCATACTGCTGAAGTACTGTAGGAAGGGAAAAATGGAAGTCCAGAGTGAAAGTTTGTTAGTATGGGGGTTGAGACCACTGAGAGAATGTATGGGAGTGAGTGTGGTCAGTATATATAATAAATATTTCAGTTATTTGGTTTGAGTTTTTGAGTTTTGCTTTGTTCTTGCAATTACACGGTAGTTTTTGAGTTTTGCTTTGTTCTTATTTATCTTCTGTTTTGCTCAGGCCTTCACTTGTGCTGTCTTTGTTTGCTCATTTCGTTTTGTTCTTTTGTTTTGTGACCGTTCTTCTCGCTCTTAGTATATTCCTCTCGTACCCTGAGCATTAGTCTCTGTTATTAATACAAATAATAAAGAGGCTCGTTTCCTTTTCAAAAGAAAAGAAAAAAAAGGGACCTAGTCCCTTGTTTGCCATCATGTTTCTTTGTGGGTTTTATTTCGAATACCTTTTGTAACTACTCGATAGGCATTCTTTTGCATAGTTGGAGTTCTTTTTTTAGAAGGGTCCTCTCTTTTGTGGGCTTGGTATTTTTGGTTGCCTGTTCTTGTATTCTTTTATTTTTTCTTAATGAAAGTGGTTGTTTCTATAAAAAAGAAAAAAAAAAAAGGATATGTTTGAGATATTCTCAAGCTGCCATACAAATTGAACAAACTGACCCAGTTCCAAATGTGCGTTAATGATTGTATTAATGACATCTTTGATCCCAAGGGTGCAATAACTTGCCTTACCAACTTATTATGTCTCTCTACTCTCGTACCAAAACATTCATTAAAACAATAAAATACGTTTTAATCTTGTGCTTATGGCTTTTATAACTACATGTACATGTATCAACATGTAAACTGTTAACTAACTTTCAGAGGGTACATTTCCCTTTTAAACATTTCTACCATAAACTTTCACTACACTGGGAGTCTATTAGATAAATCGGCAGGGAAAGGGTGGAATTGGGGAACCCTTAGAGAAGTTATTACTAGTGGAAAGGGCTTTTTTAGTGACCTTTCATATTCCAACAACAGTTTTAGTTCTCACAAATATAAGACTATTCAAATCAGTGCATTGAGTGTAGTTCATGAGGAAAAAAATGAGCTTTTGAAGACAAGCTTTGTTTGTGGTGTCAAACTGGAGATTTGTGAATTTTATTGATTTACTTAAGGTCTTCGTAATAGTGTTAGGATCACTAGTAATTGAGATTCCAGTTTATGTAGCTTTGGTTTATTATTATTATTTTTTTCTTGATGTGGTAATTCCATTGCCTGCAAGTTTTGTTTAGGTATAGCTTCCTATTTTCTCAAGGCATGTGTTTTTCCTTATCAATTTTCTACATGCAAGAAATGGTATAAGAAACAATTTCACTGCTACAAACAAATTATAAAAGTGGGGGAGGAAAGTTAGCCATTAGCCAAGGAAGATTAGCTCTTCTGCACAGAGCCTTTATAATTTTATTGCTGTCCCCATTAGGTAAGCTGTTTTCTAAGGCCTTATGGAAGACAAAAAGCCCACGATGGGTTAATATCCTTGTGTGGATTATGGTTTTTGGTCGGCTAAACTGCTCCTCGGTCATGCAAAGGAAGCTCCCCTTCCCACTGCTTGTCTTCATCTATTTGCCCACTTTGTGAAGCAGAAGATGAAGATCTTCAGCACCTATTCTTTGATTGCTCTTATGCTGGCCGATGCTGGCAGAGGTTATTTTCATTCTTTGATGTCGCTTGGGTGTTTGGTGATATTTTTCATGACAATATTGGGCAACTTCTAACAGGTCCAGCTTTGAAAATGGGCCCTCAGTTGATTTGGGCTAATGCGGTTAAGGCAATGCTTGCTGAAATTAAGTTTTGAAATAAATCAAATGGGATTCCATGACAAAAGACTTGGGTGGATGGATTATTGTGAATTGGCTCCCCTGAATGCTTCATCTTGGTGCACCTTATCCAAGACTTTTGAAGACTTCTTCAATCAAGACTTATGTTTAAATTAGCATGCTTTTATTTCTCTAGCTTAAGTTTGTAATTGTGTTGTATTGATCTCTTTTGACTGTTTATGCTTTTTGTCCTTCATGATTTTTGGACTGCTTTAGTTTTGATTATTTATGGATAAGATGATGGTACTAAGGGGGTGTCAACCTAGTTGATATTCCTAGGTGCATCTCCTAATCCCTCGGCTATCTTCGCTCTTTGTTTCTCTCTTGTACTTTGAGTAATAGTTTCATTTCATTATTAGAGGCTTTTTTCCATTAAGATAATAATAATAATAATTATTAAAAGGAGCATTTATAATTTAATTACTGAAATAAGCTTAAATTTGCACCAAGTAAGAGCCACAAAACTGTGAGTATTTATGAAACAATCAAGAGATTTTCTTTGTTGTTGAAGACTCCATTTTTGCTTTATTTTCTTCAAAATGATGCATTATGATCTTTTCTCCCTTGTACTCTCAGTTTAACTGATAGTTTCTTTTATTTGTTTTTCAGATGTTAATATTGAGTCACCTCCCTCAATGCATCCATGCAAGAGAATTTGTGATATAACAGGATATGAGGTATGCAACTTTTGGTAGTTTATAACTCAGCGTTGCTTTTTAAACTTGAATATAAATTAATTACGGATTCTCTTCTTTATAGCTCATGATTATGGAATGGTTCTAGAACATAATGGATCTGAACAAGTGATGGATAGAGTGAATTGCATACTTTAGCTTTACTTTGAGCCCAAACCATATTAATTTCTTTATTTATTTTCGTAGTATGTTCAAGCAATTATTTAATTATGTACATTTCCAAACCTCTTTGATTTTTTTTTTGCTTGTCTGCAATCAAAATTTCTGCGGATATCATGTCATTCTAATCTTGTTGAGAGGCATATGTCTTAAAAATTAACAATTTTTCTTATTAGTTGTAATGCAATTAAAATACGAATAAGAAGTAAGGAAGGCCTTCTTTTGTATAGGTGGAGTCCATTTTGGTAGAAGGGTTTCTCTCTTTCGTGGGCTTGGTTTTTCTGTATGCCTGTGCTTGTATTTGTTTATTGTTTTTCAATGAAAATGGTTGTTTCTATATATAAAAAAAGAAAAATACAAATAAGAAGTAAAAAACAGTCATTACCCTTAACTCTGGTCGTTTCACTTCAGTAAGTCATGGCATTGTTATTATTCAGGCACCATACTATGATCCTAGGACTACTCTTCGATATGCAAATGCTGATATCTTCAAGGTCATAAGATCACTTCCTAATGAGTACGTTCAGAGGTATTTGGCCATGAGAAATGCAGCCGTAGTGTTAAGGTGATGTCCTAAGTTTCTGAATATATTTCTTTTTATGAGTTAACATCGATTGATAGAACATAATCCTGATTCAATTCTTTTGACATTTGCATGATGTGACATGATCTGTAACTAGTTGGACATATTAGATTTCATTGACCAAGATATTGGATCAAACTATATTTGATAATCTCTTTTTGGAAATTATATTTTTGGTTCTTAAATTTTCACCATCGATCAATCAAATGTCATCTAGATGGCTGCAAGATCACTTCACCTTATCCAAATTTCAAGAAATGAGTATCATGTTTCCATTTTTAGCTGTATTGACAACATAGGCTAATTGAAGTTGGCTGAAATCGAATTTAAGGATGGATTTCAAATCATGTGATTTGATCTTTTATCATGTGAGAAAAAATGGTATAAGTTTCACCCTAAACCCTAAACTGCATACGAGAAGATTATTCAATACATCATACAATCCCAACAGAAATCATGAGGGCGGATTTGAGTCAATACGAGCTGACAGAAAAGATCATGAGAAGGCTCAATTAGTCAAAGTCATATTTGAAACTTCTTAACATTCCTTACTGACCAACTACATTATCCAACAGTTAATAGGTAGAATTGACCAGTGTATCCTAACCATCTTTTCCTGAATTACTTAGAAGATGTATTTTGTACGATGTCTAAGGAATTCCACATTTTAGCTGGAAAACAATGTCACTCTATCATTGATTGCCATCCTCTTTCATTAATGTGGACCTGATAGAGTTCCTTCTACTTTTAGTAGGGCATGAACTAAGTTAAAATCCTTCTCAAGATGTAATATTCAGGTAAGATAAAAGGTATTGAAAATTTGACTGTGCAGTCATGAGGAGCTTGCATTAAAGAAGTGAAAGTCCCAAACTCCTTCCAAACTAACTTAAATCACCTATGTTTATTTAGAACCCGTTTGATAATGTTCTAGTTTCTTGTTTCTCGTTTTTTAAGAAACAAATGTGTTTGATACTCATTTCCATTTTTCGTTCCAAAATTTCAAAGAACGTTTCTAAAGATTGCACCAAATTTGAAAAACTATGGGAAGTAGTTTCTCTCAGTTTCATTCCCATTTTATTTTATTCTGTTTCTAATTTGAATCAAGATCTTTGGCTAGCTCATTGGTGGGAGACATGCCTTGGATAATATAGGGCTTTCTCGTCCTGGGTTCTCCTCCCAGCTATGATAGTTTTATTTTATTTATTTATTTATATTTCTTAATTTGTCTTATTTTCTTTTTTTGTTTTTCATATTTCTTAATTTTTTTTTATTTTATCTCTTTCTTTTACATCTCTTAATGTTTATTTTATTTCTTTTTTATATATATTTCTAAATTTCTTTTCTTTTATTTCTTTCTCTTTTATATTTCTTTATTTATTTCTTTTTAATAGTTTGTTTTGTTTTATTTCTTTCTTTTTTTATATACTTCTTAATTTGTTCTATTTTTCCTTTCTTTCTTTATTTTTCATATTTATATATTTAATTTAATTTTGAAATTTAAATTTTCTAATATTTAGTTTGATGTATGGTTTGATTTTCAAATTTCAAATTTAATTTTAAATATCTTTTCTATTTAGCTATATTTATTTATTTATTTATTCGTATATATATATTTAATTTAATTTTAAATTTTTCAATATTTAAATTTATATATTATTTTGATCTTGAATTTTTAAATTTTTAATATGTTTATTTTAATATTTCTAAGTTTTAAATTTTAAAATTTGCAATATGCATGTTTATATGTTATTTAAAATTATTATTTTTAGTACATTTGAAATTAATAGAATTTTACATTATATAAATTTTGGTTACTAAGATATTCATTTAGGTTATAATTTAAAATTTAAGAAATAGAAACAAAGAACAAAAACGAGAAAAAGAAACGTTATCAAACGGATCCTTGGTAGATTGTGCTCGCATGCTAAATTAAACTAATACGCATACATACTAGTTCTACATTTTCCTTTAAGTACTTCAATTTGATGTACTTGAGTCTTACAGGTGAAGATATACAACACTTCTGTTGTTGATTTGCTTGGCGCCCTTTTCGTTATTGCAGCCCCTCCAGGATACCAACCGAAACCATTAAACTTTACGTGTCGTCGAAAATGCAAAGAGAAGAAACCTGTCAATTATGCTTAAAATGTATCATATGTCTACTTATTCTACCATTTTGTGTATTTAATGGTCTTGCCAATTCATGTTTGGCTTGGTATTTGTTAGCCAAAGTTGATTCAGTTATTTAAAACTCCCAAGGCTACCAAACAACACTGATGAGATTACAGTTGAGAAAAATTAACGGTCCATCCTGTTTTTTGTTTCTGTTTTTCTTTTTTTAAGAAATAGATGTGTTTGATATCCATTTACGTTTCTAGTTTCTAACAAAAATTGAGAAAATATGCAAAGCAGTTTCTCCCTGTTTTGTTTCCATTTTATTTGATTCCATTTATCTATGTTTCATATTTATATGCTTCATTTTAATTTTGAATTTTAAACTTTTTAATATTTAGATTTAGTTATTATTTGATTTCAAATTTCAAATTTAATTTCAAATTTTCTTTTCTATTTAGCTATATTCATTTTATATTTTATATTTATTAATTTTTTCGTATTTATATGTTTAGTTTCATATTGAATTTTGACTTGTTCGATATTTAAATTTATATTTTATTTTGATCTTTCAAATTTAAATATTTGATATGTTTATTTAAATATTTTTTGAATTTTAAATTTCAATATTTTCAATAGGCATGGTTAGATGTTATTTTAGAATTAAATTTATTATTTTGAGTTTCTTTGAAATTAGTTAGAATTTTACATTATATAAAATTTTTTACTAAAATATTCATTTAGGTTATCTTTAATATTTTACAATCATGATACTTTCATAATAATATAATTGAATTGAATTTGAATCAACATCATTTAAGACAAATGAATTAAATGAGAAATAATATTTCAAATCAAATTTTAACAACAAATGATTAATAAAAACTATTGGATTATAGTTATTAATTTGTAGCAAGACTTATGTCTATTTGATAATGTCAATGTTTTATAATTTTTTTTAATATTGTAATGAATTTCGTATATTTCACCAAATTAAATTTTATTTAAACTATAAAATAGGAAAAAAAGTTAGAAAAAATAACAGAAAAAAAAAAATGATTATCAAACAAGTTTTTGTTTTTGTTGTTTTTCTTAAAAAATTGAAAAGAAGAATAGTTATCAAACATAATTCTGTTTCTTGTTTTCGAAAACGGAAAAAAAAAAAAAAAAAGGAACGAGAATCAGAAAAGAGAAAATGAGAACGTTATCAAACGGGTCTTAAAGATTCATAACTAATTTAGTTCTTAACCTTTTTTTATTTCGTTTTTGTTAGCAAGTTTTGATGATTGTGATTGAACTTAAATTTCTTAATCAGCCAATTGAATTTTGAATTTGAATTTTTACCGTTTTTTTAGTTGAATTCATAGTATATACTTGGAATAACTTTTTGAATGTAACAAAAGTGAGTTTAAGCGTGACAAAAGTGCTTTAAGCGCTTTAAAAATCATTCTAAATAGGTTGTGTTTGTCTCTTTTCAATTTGTTTTTCATAAATTTCTCTTACTAATTGCTCTTTTCCTTTATATTTTTATCACTGTTTAGTCTGGTCACGTATATTTTCCTTTTCAGTAACTTCTTGAAAATATTCAACCCTAGAAAACACTTTTAATTAGGTAATGTCAAAGCTGATATTTAGTATTCTTGAGCTATTAATAGAAATAAACTTAGGGCGTGTCCCAATTGTCTTTTCAAATGTTTAAATTAAAAAGTAAGTTGTTTTGAAAAACACTCATGTTTTGGTAACCACCTAAAATGGATCTTTAAAAAAAAGAAAGAGTTTATAAAATAAAGTGGTTTAGGATAAACACTAAAAACCAATTTTTAGAAAAGCGAATTTTGAGTGTTTAATGGTTAATCTTTTTTAATTTGTATTTGAAATTTCGGTTACCACCTTTGGTGATCCTCTTTGGCCAATTTCTAACAACTGTCTCTCAAAACAGTCGTTGGTCAGCCTCTAACTACCGTCTTCGACGACGGTCGTCGGTGAACCTTTGGCCACTGTTTTTCATGCAACCATCGACGACTGATTTTTGTCTACCATTTCTATGCAATTATTGTTGGCCAACCTCTGATGACTGCTTTTCGACAGCCGTCATTGGGTGAACTTCAGGTGACCTTTTATGGCGACTGTTGCCACCAACGACCGACCACCTTTGATCTTCATTTTTCTGGTTACTATTTTTCGTTGAATGTTGACAAACAACTTTCGTCTACTATATTTTGGCAACCGCTGACGGTCAACATCTGACAATCCTTTTTTGATAATAATCTCTGGCCAATGCTTTCGACAAACATTTTTTTGATGTCCACCACCTGTCAACTTTCGGCTATGTTTTTTGACAAATGTTGCTGACAACCTACTGTCAGTATTTTTTTATGGCAACGATTGCCAACCAACTTTTGACGACATTTTTTTATGATATTTTTTAGTAACCGTCGATGACACACCACCGACCACCATTAACCGTCGTCAGTGAACCTTCGATCATCAACAACTATCTTCGTCGATCATCAACAATTGTTTTTGTCGATCATCAACGGTCAAATTTCGTCCACCATTTTTCTCGCAACTGCTACCCGCCAAACTTCGACACTCGTTTTTCAACAATCATCCTTAACCGATTTCCAATGAACTTTTTTCGATGGTTGTCAACGATCAACCTTCTGTCATATTTTTCTAGCAACCGTTGTCGGCCAAACTTTCAGTCACTGTTTTTCGGTGATTATCGTCGACCAAGTTTCCTTGATGATTTTCAACGATTGTTGTTTGCCATCTTCAACCATCGTCTTCCACGATCATCGTCAACCAATTTCCAGCAATCGTTTTTTCGGTAACCGTTGCCCGCCAACCTACGACGAACACAAGTACCAGCCTCTGCTCATCGTTTTCCTGCGACCACCTTTAACCACCATTTGTAGTGACTATTTTCATGCGATCATCGACATCCAACTTCCAACAACTTCTTTTGAACTAGTGGCAGAACTAGGAGTGACCGCTGTTGGCCACCTCCGACTAGTGGCAGAACTAGGAGTCTCATATAGGGGGCACTATATATATACTCGAGTTGGAAACATGGGAGAAGCGGAGGGGTTTTTTGTCTTCGTACCTGCGTGGGATATTTACCTGATCTCCGCCCCCACAATTTGAAGGCGATGACAAAAGCAAGGATTCCCCTCGGGGAAATAGGTCCTGGTTCTATTTAAGCTTACTAAATTTAAATTTTAAGGCTCAATTATAAAAAAAATTAAAATTTTAGAAATTTATTTAAGTACCATTTCAAAACTTAAGAGACTAAACTTGTAATTTAACATTTAAATAAATATAAAATATGTTGTTGTAATATCTAAATTAAATAATATTAATTACAAAATTATAAAAAGTTCCAAATATATAAGCAAATAAGATTTTAAAAAGTTATTTATTAAAGATTTGAAAATTATTTATATATTTATATGTGAGAAAATTTTTATAATACAATTAATTTAACATTTATATATTTGTTGTAATATCTAAATTTAATAAAGTGTCGGTTAAAAAAATTAAAGTAAAATAAGTAAAGGATTTTTATTTATTTATTAAAAAAACTAAATTCCTTGCTTCTACTCATACAAGAGCGCCAGGGTTTAAAGAGATTCCTTTCAAAAAAAAAAAAAAAAAAAAAATACAACAACGTTAGATTTTAAATAAATTCTTTTTTTTTTTTTTTTTGTAAAAAAAAGGAAATTGAAATCTAAAGCAGCACAACATAGGGTTGAACACGTGCCAAACAACTTACCTTGTGCTCCCCACCACTACACGACTATCACATTATTATAAGTACGATGAATTTTTATATATATTGTCAAGAAATATTTAAAATATATATTACAATTACAAAAACGGTAAATTGAGGGGCACATGTCTCCTCCGACCCTTATGTAGATTTATTGATGCCTTCGACTATTCTCCTTGATGATCGTAAGCCAACTCCAACCATCACCTCAAGAGATAAATTTTTATTGTATTTTAAAATTAATAAAAATATTTTTAGTATATAACAAATTAAACAAAATTTTATGTAAAAACATTTTTGGAAAAAAAAATTGTCAAACTCACATGTTTTTATTTTAAAGAATTTTTAGAAAAAGTGTTTAAAAAAAAATGTATTTTTTAAAAACATTTTTTTTGTTAAGTTATTTCAAACAAAAGGTAAAGACTCTTTTTCTGAGTTTACAATTTGTGCCGACGCTTTTACCATTGTTTTTCACATTTTATTTTTTTATTTTTTATTTTGACAATATTTAGTAGGAAATGATTCTATGTTCTCTCTTTAGTGTCCAACATTATGGATGAAAGACAAAGTAATGGGGTAAACAATGGAGAGGACTAAAGAACATATGAAAGGCAAGAACCAGCAATTGTTCATTAACACCATTCAAAAGTAGCAAGATATGATGATGTCATGGATGATGTCATTAAAACACTTTCAAATAGAAGAAACTATTTTTAAAATTTGGTGACCCAAATTCTTCATAAAGCAACTTTTTTCATCTTTCTTTTTACTTACCACAAAAAAGCTTTCCAAACACATTATCATGCTTACTTGCATTATGGCCATTGGTTTTGGAACAACACCTCTTCTTTTTTTTTTTTTTTTTTTTTTTTTTTTTTTCATCTATGTATATATATATATATATATATATATATATATATATATAT
>JBBPDJ010000019.1:8790720-8817105 GCA_037974625.1 Cucumis cinereus
TGACAGTTTTGCACTGTCAAGAAAAAAAAGCTTATTCTTGACACTGGTTTACTTGACGGATTGAAAACCGTCAAGTAGACCCTTACTTGACAGTTTTTCACTGTCAAGTAAATTTGTTTTTGTAGTAGTGGTACCACTAGATGGTGTGTCTTTTCACTGTGTGGAAAATGTGGCAAAATGAAAATATGTGGTGCAGCAACGAATAGCAGATGAGGTGAATATCTCTGACAAGCACCATTCTTGTATTGAAATATGGACCTTATTAACCGAGCAGGTCTCACCAAATTAGTCTCTTAAGTAGGCCCACTTTATACATGGTTGATTTGTGAATTGATAGTACATCTCTCCATTGGTTTCAACGAGCCTAGTGATCCTAAATTTCTATGTATTCTTGGTTTTGAGCGTATACCTGATAATTCAACTCTGCCTTCTTATTTCGAAGCCTTGGCAACAGAACTGACTGGTGGAACTATAACCTCCTGGCCCTCCTCTAGACAATTATCAACTGCAGTGTTAAGCATTAAATATGTCATTCTACACAAGATTGGCATTGCTAATTGGATTCCCTCTACTCATGCCTCCAGTGTATAACTGCTCTTGGTCATTTGATTTATCAAACTGGCACAGGTGTTAGGATTAATTTGAGGCAACTTGTTCTGTTCCAATGGACCAAGCATTTTGAGTCTTTTGGGTTGAGAATTCCTGTTTGCTTTTCCTGGCTATTGTGCTAACTGATGATCTCCCAATATCCGAATGTGCTCACGGCTTAGGATCTTCATGGTCCTTCTTCTAAGGTGTTACAGCTGCGTCTACATTTGTCTCAAAGGGCGCATGTCCCTGATATTATCCATTCCATGAGGGCTCGAGTTTCTAAGGATATTGATCCTACTGATGACATTCAGACACCTGACGGTCGTCTGTTACTTCCTCCTGTCTTGGGTAATAGGGTCTTGCATACTTTTACCTCTGAATCTCGCATTTGAGCGGAGTTATTCGCACTTTTACAGATAGGAGATCTTTTGTGGACTCAATGGTGATCACCCATGCAGGGTTTCGTTCCATCTCCAAATGATGCTTTGACCTCTCGTATGCCTCCTCCCTCCATTTAATTTTTCTTTTGGCACCCAAGGGGAAGTAGAATTGTGATGTGGATGGATTCTTGTGATGTGGATGAATGATTGTTATTTTCTAAACTGCTTAGTTTGTTGGTTGTTGTTTACTGAACTACTTAGTTTGTTATGTGTGCTTTGCTGAACTGCTTCGTTCTTTTTTTATTGGAAGTTCTTAAGTGTTGAATGTGTTGAGTTGACAATGTTGTCTATATCTTACTAATACATTGATTGGTGTATGGTTTCCGAAAAGAAATATTATCTGCCAAAGGGAGAGATTGTTAAAGTTGATTGGTTAGACAATTTTTCTATTCAGAATTATCTCAGCTATCTTCACAACTTATTTTATTAAGAAGATATTGTCTTTTGAGATATCTTAGCTTCTTATTTGAAGAGTCTTAATATTTTATTACAATATATTAAAATATTTGAAATATCTTAACATTTTATTAAAAGATATTTGAAATATTTGAAATATGGTGAAAGATATTTGAGTATATCTTTGAAGATAATTATATGGGACGTATATATTTGTGTGTAGTTTTCGGAAGAGGTTTTCGTGTAGAAAAAAGACGGGTGAATAGAATAATGAAGGACAAGAAGAAGGTATGAAGACTATGCTTTAATATTTTCAATATAAGCTAGATTGTATGTTGTGTTCTACGGAATATATTTTTGTTTATCCAATCAAAGACTCTGTGACTAATAATGATAACATGAGATGAATGAGTTAGGAGGAGTCTAACTCTATCGTATCTCAAGTAATTATTTAGGGGAAGCTTGTGATTTACACTCTTTTCACACTTTAAAATAAAAACTGTCCATCAAAATCATCAAACAAAGCCACAAATAATTCCACCAAATTGCCGTTGGTTTCGTTCCTAAGATATATTTGGTCCAATAAGGATATTCCAAAAATAGTATTATAATCGAAATATAAAAGGCCTATCGACTATTGTTCTTTATCAACTTGAGATAGTTTTCTAAGAGTTTTACCAATTTGTGAAAATTTAGAGAATGTGCATAGCCCGTGCATTGAACTCCTTATTCATGCTTTTGTAATTATTGTGTAAATAATTTGACTGTCAAAATGCACAGATGTTTACTATTCCTTGGAGGTGATCTTGATTTATAATGTATCCGATGAAATGCAAGATTCATTACTTTTTGTTGATAACTACAATATCATCGTTCAAAGAATGTCAAACAAGTTAAGAAATAATTAACAAACCCTTTATTCCATTCGAAATGATTTCGATAGAGAATGTGTGTGCTTAAAGTAAAACATAGTAATAAAACCCAAAAGATCAACAAGGATAGCGGCAAAGACAAGTATCACTTGGCGTTCGAAAGAAAAAGCACAATCCCATTGCACCAGCTCCAAATAGGGCTTTGCAGCCACTCGTACACTCGGCATCCTTGCAACCTCCTCCATGCAAAGCCTTCTCGCATAGCCCTGCACCTTCAACACTTCTCATCATAGTTTTCCCTGCATTCATCAAAATCCATGGATCAACCTCAATCTCCAATACTGAATTAAATAAACCCTAAACTGTATGAATTATTGAATCTGGTAGTTTTGTTTATGATAAAATAATACAAATTGAAACTAATATGTAGATCAATTATTTACATCAGGTACAATTTTTCAAAAAAGTAAATAAAATGGCAAAAGGAAAGCAAAAGACCAGCAAGCATGTCATGATGAAATTCAAATGAATAATAAAAGATAAATAGGGAGTACCACTGAAAATGAGTAAAAGTGCAAGAAGAATGATTGAGAAGGAGACAGATTTCATGTTGTTTGTGATATACTTCCTGCAAAAATTGAAATGATAGTATTGTTGGGGAAATTTTTAATATATTATGAACTGAATACACTTGCAAACAGATTACAACTCAATTGGAAACAAATACTCTTAAGCCAATTGATATAGGAAGACTTAGATACATAAACAATCAAATACTTGAAAAAACATAAAATTTGGTATGCTCAAACCGTAGTCGAGGCATGCTTCTGTTAAGCGGTGTCCTGAAGACAGTTATTCGCTCTGCACGGGCTTGCAAGCAAACTACAATGATCGTCTCAGTAGGATACAACGACTAACTCTGGTAGAATTGCAACCTCGAACTACTCGGATCTGGCAGAACTCTTGGATACTTGCTCTCAACTCAACACAAGAACAAAGGAAAGAAAGAAAGAAAGAAAGAATGGAGAGAATTCTCCAAGTTTTGAAGTGATGATACACGTGAAGGAACAAGTTGCTATTTATAGACTAGCAACTAAGTAACTCTCCAAAATACAAAATAAAATAAAATAAATACAAAAGTTGAAACTTTTATCAAATTTAACTCAATGTAGGTTTTATTTGACTAAAATCAAACATAACTTATTCAAATTGAAGAAGTAACAAATTTAACTTTCATAATATTAAATTTGTACATGAAACAACATCTTAATTTGATGGTTTCAATTCAATTTGAAGTTTCTAACAAGAATTTAATTTGTACAATTAAATCCAACTTTTATGTTTCAAAATTCATCAAAGTTTCACTTTCTTTCACATAAATATCTAATAAGTATTTGGGTATTTGTTTGTTGAGTTATGTTTGGGTTTGTGTAATTTTTACTCTCTGAATTAATTTCTCAAACCTTTTTGAGAAAATTTGGTTGATAAGTATTTTCATCTTTATGGATAAGAAAATTTGATTGATAATTATTTTCATCTTTATGGATAAGAAAATTAATAAAATTAATTAGTTTCTTTTTGTGATTAAATGTTTCAAATTTAAAAGAATGGATACAATTGTTCTATTTAGGAAATTAAAAGTTTGTTAATATATTATTTTAATTATACAATTATGCTCAAAATATTTGATCATTTTCTTTAATTAATATATTAAATTTAGTATTTTTATTAGTAAAATTTTTTTATAACACAATATTCAATGCAATAATGATTATGTGGGCTTCTACCGATGATTTAATCTCTCTCTCTTTTTTTTTTTCTTTTTTTTTTTTAATTTTCCACGAGAAAAATAGATCATTGTATGGAGTAATAACTTTAGAATCTCAAAATTAAAGTTATATACTCAGTGATTACAACTAAATAAAAATGGAAAAAATATATTTTGAACCCCTAAATCTCTCAAGTTGTCGAAGTATCACTTTAATTTTGTCAAATATATCTCAACTTAAATGAAGTTGATGAATAAACAAATTTTAATCGACTGTGAACACAGCAAATATTGGTTCTATTCTTGGTCCTTTTTTTATGAAATTTAAAGTTTCAAAGCTAGGTGAGGTTTAAGGGGAATTACTTGATAGATTTATGAACTTGAGCATTTATTTACTTTGGATGTTCTTAGAGTCGAAATATCGAGCAGCTATTTTGACAAAATGGTAAGTGGGCTTCAAAAGTCCAATCCCGCAACAACAAGTCTATGGTCAAACAACCATAAACGTAAGAAAGGAAGATGCTCGAAGCATGTGAGTGAGTTTAGAAATATAGATTTTCCTTTAACTACTGTTAAGTCTATAGAAGGAATGTCATTAAAAAGAAATTAAAATGGCCTAAGGATCTCTTAATCACAGCCAACAAAAGAAAATTTATAACCCAAACTTATTTATCAAGATACTAACAAAAGATAGTAAATGTAAGGGTGTAGAATCCCAAAAGAGTTTTGTTAAGGAAACACAAATCTTAAAAAAAACAATTCAAAAATTCTAATACAGGAAGGGTGGTTTTTGGTTATATCAATGAAACAAAATAAAAGAAAGCAAATAAATCTTTTTTGGAATTTATGATTTTTAGCTCACAAAATAACAAGGGTTCTCTCAATGAATGGAGATTTTAGTAATCTTATTTTAGTAATATTTCCATAATCGAACAAACAAATTAATCGCATATTAATTTCACTCCACAATTAATTAGTTCAAAAAACTAATTAACCCTGATTAATGAACAAGAAATACATCAAGATTCATATTAAACCTATTGAATACAGTTTCATCTTAGCGGTTTTCATGCACTCTTTAAGTTTGCATTAAGATTCTAGGTTTCTTTGTTATGACATTCAAAAGCAAGAAAATCTTCTATCTTAAGAATGGTTAATTAATTGAATTCAAATTGAATATTCAAGAAAATATCAAAAGGGAAGACATGTTTGACATCAAATAAACAATTTCCAACCAATCTTGTTTCAAAATTCATGCTTAGAGCCATTAGAGATTAAACAAAGTTCATGCTTTCATGGGTGATCAATTCAACTAAACAAGAACTCGTGCAAAAACATGGAATTCAATTAAAGATTGAAACTAGAAAGCAATTAAAACGTGATGATTCTCAAGAAAGATTGGCTAGAAATGTCATTTGCAAAGAAAGTAACTATAGTTCTTCATGGATCTTGGTGTGGCTTCAAAAGAATTTGGAACAAAAGAGACATTCTTGATGAATTAAATGAGAGAATTTTATGGATGAATTTGAGAGAGAATTACAAGACCAATGCCCTAACAAAAGTGCTATTGTAGTGTGGAAGTGAAGTTATGAGAAAATACAAAGGAAATGATCATTTAAAGGCAATTGGGCTGCAAATGATCACGGTGCATTGAGGCACGTTCAATGCATTGAGGCGTTACGCTTTTACAACCGTTGAAGCGATACATAAGAAATTATGCTTTGGTGACCGTTAAGGCATTACGAAATTCTTAACCCTCCTCCTCTCATTTCGATCATCGAATAATCATTCAAAATCACATCTTCATACAAAATTCTTTAAAAAATTCTCCTCTCCTTTATTTGTTTTCGAGCAACTTTGTTCTATTGTAAGTGTTTTTCGCTAGGTTTCGGTGCAGCTCCGATCGAGTCCCTAGCTGTTTTATCCTAGGAATAATGCGGTAATTCAGATGGTTTGCACTCTGAGCAGAGCCACGAAACGTCTTAAATAGAGCGTGATCCTCGACTCAGCCATTTTACCTAACTAATTTTTGTTTTGCAATTAGGCATTCAAACTGCGATCTGGGAGACCACAATCCAGGCATCCACTTTCCAGGCGTTCACCTTTCTAGGCATCCAAAATTCAGACGCCTTCTCATTGTTGCTTCCAATGCCTGTTTCATAGCATCTTCCAGTTTTTGCAACAATAATTTTAAGACGTTTCTTTCTGCTACACGATGGCTGATTCAGCTCAATGCGAATTTCTCTACTCTAATATCAATCATCCATTCTGGTTCGAAGGAGTACATTTGAAGCGGTGAAAACAAAAGATACTATTTTTCTTAACCATTAAGAAAGTTGTTGCCGCATGCACCACAGAAAAATCAGAAGTCCCAAAATATAGATCCAACAGAGGAGAAACTCAAGAGTCTCAACGCATGGAAGAAAAGTGATTTTATTTGCAAAAATCTTATTTTTAAATGGTTTGACTGATGAGTTGTATGGTTATTACAATATAATGTTCACGTCCAAAGAAGTTTGGGATGCTCTACAAAAGAACTATGATACCGAATAGGCTGGTTCAAAGAATTATGCGGTCAGTCGATATGTATGATACAAGATGATGGATGAAAGGTATGTAGAAGCTTCATCCCATGAGCTGCAGAAAATTGCTCATGAGATAATAAGTGAAGGTATGCCTTTAAATGAACAATTTCAAGTTGCTATTATTATTGATAAGTTACCTCCTATGTAGAAAGAATTTAAAAATATCTTGAGGCATAAGACGAAAGAGTTGTCCCTGGAAAGTCTGATAACAAGTATGAGGATTGAGGAGGAAGCTCGAAAACATGATCAGAAGTGTAACATCCCAAAAATTTGAGATAATTTTAGGTTAATTATCTTAAAAGAATAAGTTGAATTTATTTTGAGATCTAATTTGTTTTGGGATGTTAATTATATATTTAATTATTTTTTGTTAAAAGATAATTGAGAGAGGAGTGAGGAAGATTTGATTGATTTGGAATAGGAAAAGGAAAAGATTTATTTGATTTGGAGGAATTTGGAAAAGATAATAATAATAATAATAAAATATTATTATTATTTATTAATAAATAATAATATTATTATTTTTAAATTAATACTATAATTTAGTAATTTAGGGTATCTTGGAATGCGTGAAAGTTGTTAAAAACTTTAAAACTTCTTCTTCTTCTCCATAAGCCGCCGCCCTCCATTGTTTTTCTTTTCGTCCGTTTTCGGCATTTGTTCCATCCAATCGTTTGTTTCTCCGTTCGCCGATGTCGTTTAATCTCCCAGATTTTATTTGTCCGTTGTCGCTCACGGCCGCCGCCGTTAGTTATATGGGTAAGTATTGAGTATTTATTTTGGATTTTTGGATACCCAATAAAGTTAATTGAGAATTAATTTGGGAATTATTCTTGGTTAATTGAAGGTTCTTTTGGAGCTATGGTTAGAATTAATTCGTAGAGTTTCTCCTACGAATTAATTACGAATTAATTGGAGCGTCGACAACCAATTGGAAAGATTAAAGAACTACTTGGAAGGGTAAATTTGATTAACAATTTTTCAGAAAAATTGTTAATTAAATTGTTATGTATATGAATAATTTGGAGCATTCATGAGAAATTAATTCGTAGAACTTTCTCTACGAATTAGATTGGAATTCAGCAACCAATTGGTAAGTTTAAAGTATTTTATCGAATGATTAAAGTTAAAATTAATTAATAATTTTATGGAAAATTATTAATTAAATATTTTATGTATTTCAGTTTGAGGGAGAAACTCAAGCAAAAGTATTAACGACACTTTGAGGTAAGGGACTTACTACTGGTTCCTCAACAAGGATATTTATGTGACAGTATGATTATTTATGCGACATCTAGGTTTCTTGCATATGTGATAAATGTAATAACTGATTAGGTAACGAGTTTAAGATATTTTAATTAAAAATTTTTATGGAGAATTATTAATTAAAATTTGATGAGTAAGGAATACTTCTACCGAATCCACGCCTTTGGCGTATAAGGTGTGGAAGATGATTAGTGTGCCTGCATTATGGTGTTGACTTCGGGTTTTTATTTGGTTTATATTTTTTTGTATGGATTATGCATGATTCGTCATACTACTTATCTGTGTTATCTGTTGCATGAGAATTGTTTGGTTATTGTGATCACAATGTTTTGGACTGGATTTATTTGGTTACGGTTTCTGTTAACATTACCTAATGAATTTTGTACTTGGTGGGAGAACGATGAGTCAGTTAGCAAGCCTGTGTGGTGATTTGCTCTAACAAGGCCAGTTTGTGTTGCAAATTTGTTTCCGAAGGTCGGATAATAAGCCTACGGAACGAATTGTTCCTACGTATCCGTTCGAGAACGATGAGTCAGCTAGCAAGCCTGGGTGGCGAATTTCTCTGACAAGGCCAGTTACAAGCCTGTGTGATGAATTTGTTCCTGAAGGTCGGTTAACAAGCCTGTGTGGCGAATTGTTCCGACGTTCTGTTCTGAGGGCAAGCCTGTGTGGCGATTTGCTATGACGGAGTCGGTTAACAGACATGTGTGGCGATCTGTTCTGACATATTTGTCTGTACTCAACCACCCGACTGTGTGTCGTAAAGTACAAGTCATTAGGGGGAGTTAATGGTCACCCAGTGGACCCAACAACTGGATGCTTAAGATACTTTATGTGATAAGCGGGTTATTAAGTATCAATGCATAATTCGTATGTCAAGCTTAACGGTGTGAACCACTTACATGACATGTTGGTTATGTGATGAAGTGCTTGATATTGAATTATATGGTGAGTTAACTAAAAGGTTTAGTTAACTGTTGGTGATGGTTATAGGTTGAGTTAACTGAATGGACTAACTCCCGAGTTAGCTGTTGGTGATGGGTTATCTATGTTAAGATGAACTGAATGGCTATGTGATGATTTGTTAGGACAAATTGCTATGGACAAACCAATGGGATTGTGTGGTGATATGTCTTTGTGGTTTGCTATGGATTAACAGTAAAATATGATAAAGGTGTGAGGTGTTTGTGGTTCTCTTTTCTGAACTAAACTTCATATGTGTGCTTATGAATGTTTTGGACTAAGATTGCATGTTTTGGAACTATGGTAGTTGTTAACTTTATCTATTAGCCATGTTGTACTCGGTAGGTTGGACGTTAGCTGCCTTTGGGACTAAGATTGCAGAGTACAGTTTAATAGGAAGTTAACAGTTAACTTAGTGGGCCCAGTAGTGGGTTCCTTACTGGGTATTTTTATACTCCCCCTTTTCATGTTTATTTTTCAGGTAAGTATGAGGAAACCGACGACAGACAGGAAGGACCAGTGACCATGTGCATGGGGACTATACTGACAAATGCTTCTGCTACAGTCTTTGTGTCGTTGTTGTTATATTGGCAAATGCTTCCTCTTATTAGCCTTCCTCTTATTGGTACTAAGTTCTTTGAGGAATTTTGTATACCTTGAAATTTGTTAAATAGCGTTTAGGAGGGGTATACCTTTTGAATACTTCCAAGTACTCTTCATCCTTGCAAGCATTATTTTTCTTGGATGCTAATCTACTAGGGAAAGAGGCTTTAGGAATATAATGAGGATAGTAAGCAAGGGGTTTGCACATACCTTTGTAAAGGACGGTTAGTCTTGTGTCTCATTTTTCTCATCGTTCTTTACTTCAATTTGAATTATGGAAGGAGGATCGAGGTTCACATTCGGCACGTGAGTGGAGGAAGGTAAACTGTTTTCACTTCTAAGCTTTATGGCATTTAAGTTGGAGTGTTCTAGTTGAGTGGGAATTTTTCGATTGTTTTCAAGTTTTCTCACAACCATCGCCAATTGTGTAATTTGGTTGTCAAGATTTGTGAAGTCGGTCCTCGTTCCATGTTGCAAAGATTTTGTTTCCTACGAGAGTTGTATAGAATCCTTTTGTAATTGGTGAATCTCCAATTGGAATTTAAGAGAGTTGTCTGCTAACATTTAAACTATATCCTTAAGAGAAATATCTAAAGAACAATTACTCCGCATACGCCATAAATCATAGCTTGTTGATTTGATCCTTTTTCCATCTGTGTCGCAAGAGAAGTTAAGTTAGACAATTGGGATCATAATTCGTTTACCTCTTTAGATGATGAGAAATCTATCTCAGTTTCTTTACCCCCAAAGGTTTGAGAGTTTTCCACAATAATGTAGATGCGATCACTTGCTTCAGACGTAGTTTTGTTGGCTAGAGCACCATCGGCGGTCGCATCAATGATGTTATGATCCGAAGTCAACAACCATAGTAGAAATATTGGATCAAATATTGATCTGAAATTTGATGGTGCGAGAAGCTTGCACACAACTCCTTGTATCTCTCCCAATATTATGATAAAAATTCTCCAATGGCTTATCGAATGCTATAAATCTCTTTTCTATGTTGTGGGCACGTGAGGCAGAGAAGAACGTCTCGAGAATGTTCTTTTTGAGACCATTCCATGTTGTTATGGATTTGGGTGGGAGACGTAGAGCCATCTTTTTGCACTATACGTCAAAGAGAATGGAACACTCTCAAGTTGAATTGTTCTTCAATTATTCTGTGCGGTCACATAGAATCGCATACCATATGAAAATCCTTCGGGTGCTTGTGTGGATCCCTCCCAAACTCCTTTTGATGATTGGCAAAAGATGTATTAGCTCGGTCATCAACTCAAAAGGAATGGTGATTTTCGAATACATGATGCAAAGAGGTCTTTGCGTAAGATTCGGCTCTGCAAGTCCTCTCAATTTTCAAGCTCTTCTAACTCTTCTTCTTGATCTTGATTTTGATCTTGATCTTGATGTTGAAGGGATTTGTCTTCTCTTCTCTTCCTTCATAGTCATCTTTCCTCCTTAGTGATATCTAAAGGAATAAAACAGACATTCTTGATGAATTAAAAGAGAGAAATTTATGGATGAATTTGAGAGAGAATTGCAAGATCAATGTCCTAACTAAAGTGTTAGAAGTGTGGTAATGAAGTTATGAGAGAATACAAAGGAAATGATCATTTAAAGACAATGGGACAAAAGGTGAGAGTGAGGCGTGGCTAGCATGCGCTTGACGGAAGTGCAAAGTTCGTAGTGCCTCAGTGTCGTGTCCAACCACCTTCGACACCACGACACTAAGTTGGACGCCACAACACTTCCTCGTTGCATTGTGACTTTAAAATAAGTGCCACAGTGCTACAACCTTAAGGTGATCTTGGGTCTAAGGTGTCATGGTGCGGCGTCGGTGAAAACGATTCTGTCACTAATCTTCTTTGGACCCGTTTTCGCTCGTTTTAGTTCAAAATTTAGTCATTTATGTTCTGTTCGACTCCTTGGCCTCCCTAGGTCATTATTTTATACAAAATAAGAGAATTGATGCATAAGAATAACTATCTCGACAGTTTTAATGTAGAAACCTAGCACATTGACGTTGTTGTCAAACTACTTATATTTCTTTTGTCTGTGACTACATCCTTTTCTTCTTGTTCTTAATCAACTTGGCATGGTTACCAAATCATAATTATAACTATTTGGAACGTCTTTTGAATTTTAAATTCCATTTAAAGGCCCACATGCTCTCGCAGTTTGTTTTATACGTAAGATATATTTGGTCCAATAACGATATTGAAAAAAAATAGTATTTAACATCAGAATATAAAAAGGCGTCTCGACTATTGTTTCTTATCAACTTAAGATACTTTTCCAAAAAGTTTACCAATTTGTGAAAATTTAGAGAATGTGCATAGCCGTGTGCATTGAACTTCTTATTCATGCATTTTTTTTAACGTGTAAATAATTTGACTGCGAAAATGCACACACGTTTACGATTTTTCGCACGTGATCTTGATTTATAATGTATCTAATGAAATGTTTGATTCATTATTTTTTTTGTTGAAAACTACCATATCATTGTTCAAAGAATGTCAAGCGAGTCAAGAAATAGTTCACAAACAAGTTGTAGATGTATTACTTTAATTTCGTCAATACATCTCAACTTAAATAAATTAATCAATCGCTTAACCAAAAGATATTAAAAAATAAAACAATTTTATGCCTCTCTTGTAACCTATCATTACAATTATAATTAAGAGAAATTAAATGTCTCTTGTATTCACTTTATTATTAGAGAACCTATCATTACAATTATAATTAAGAGAAATTAAATGTCTCTTGTATTCACTTTATTATTAAATATATACAAGATATAAAATTGATAAAATTTGGGGGTAAATTTTTTTGGGGTGATTTATGAACTTTTACAAATTATTCCATGTTTGCTAGGAATTGTGTGTGCATGGGAAAATGAATTGAGAGTCATTTAAAACCATTTCAGACAACTGGGACTTAATTAGAAGAACTTTGAACTCACTCGTGCATGAATAAGTTTTGAATCAATTTTAACTAGTCCTTCAATGATTGATTCGGAGTTGATTCCATTGTTGATTACAAGTTAATTTATTGTTGACTGTTGAGGCTTGAGTAACAAAGCACAAAGTTTGAGTGAGTATATCTTTTTTTTTGTGAATGTATGCTTTAATCTACCATGCTCGAAATGATCAAGAATTAAGTTGATGGTGTTTGATAGCATCGAAAATGTGCTATCTAATCTCGCTTAGTTCAGGATTATTCTATGTTTTTATATTTATATTTAGCTATCTTGTAGGTTTTGAGCTCATCAAAGGTAGAATCAGGCGATAATGAAGGGCACATAGCGTCGGAGTGCCTTACAGCTTTGAGATAGAATGTTCAATTTTTGTGAAAGACATTGAACACACTACATGGTCTCATGAGTGTTTTAGAGAAATCGCCTTAAAATTCTCATAGAAACAACTCCTTCACATTCGCATAGGTGATTCCTATAAAGAGCATTGTATATGCTCTATTCACAAGTAATTATTTAACCACTTATAGAAACCATGAAAAGCATAGTGCTTACCCTAGAATCACATTTGCACTATCTCATCATCCTTTGAATTGGTAAAAAATCAAAATTTCAAAGTAGTGCTCACTAAGTTATCCAAAGGACAGTTTGCACGTTGAACCTAGATCAGGGGATCTCCAGTCAACTAAGTTAGTTTGCCTCTCTAGTTAACATTAAAATTCAAGGCTTTAATCTCATTCTCTTTAATTAAATTTCTTTCAACCTACTCTCTAGTTAGACCTCTTACAAATGAATTCGCAATATTATCTTTTGACTTTATAAAGTCAATCGTGATAATTTCACTAAAACATAGTTTTTTATTGTATTAAATCTTTGTGATATAAGTTGAGACTTATTATGATTCATTAAAGATGTATCACTACTACAAAAAACCATTTTCTTGACAGTTTTTAAATGTCAAGAATTAACATTCTTAACGGTTTTAAAACCATCGTGGAAGCCACCATCAAGAATGTTGAAGTTCATGAAAGTTTAAAACCATCATTTAAAACTCGTCAAGAATGTCAGTATTTACAACAATTGAAAACAATCAAGAATGTGACATAAAAAACGTCAAGAATGATAAATAAAAATCGTCAAGAAAAGTGATCTTTGAAAGTAAAAAAAGGTCAAGAAAATTGATATTCTTGACAGCTAAAAACCATCAAGTAAGTTCATATTGACAATAGGTTAAAACCGTAAAGAATGTGATGTTTCATTTTTTCTTAACATTTAAAAACCGTCAAGAAATTGGTATATTATGTCATTTTAAAACAGTCAAGAACTTTTGTTTACTTGACATGTTAAAACCGTCAAAATTTTGACATTTTTTACATTTAAAAAGCGTAAAAAATGCACTTCTTATGATAGACTAAAACCGTCAAGAATATTGACATTTTTTTCTTTTTTTAAATTTCAATTTGTATATTTTCCTACAATTTTATTATATTTTTGTTTACTGTATTGGCCCTTTAGTACTTGTGTTGTGGTCCAACAATCACATAAATATGCATCCCCCCTCCCTCACACACACACAAACATACTTTTTGATTTCAAGCTCAACACCAACAACATAAACTAATACTTAGTTGCGTACATTTATGACTCTTAGACCCGAAATAAACTTTAAAGTCATTCTTAAACAACAAAAAACCATAGAGAATGCACAAACCAAAAAAAAAAACTAACACTTAGTAACATTCATGATTTTAGCACCCTAAACAAAGCTTAAAGTCATTCCTAAACTATAGAAAACCAGAGGCAATTGAAAGACAATATCAACTAGGACTAGTTACATTCATCCATTTACTACCCAAACAAAATTTAAAGTCATTCCTATGTCCAAAAAAAAAAAAAAAGGAACGAAAAACTTGTGTTCCGACAATGCACCCCCCTCCCTCATACACACAAAAACCTACTTTTTGATTTCAAACTTAACACCAACAACATAAACTAACACTTAATTACATTCATGACTCTTAGACCCTAAACAAACTTTAAAGTCATTCTTAAACAACAAAAAACCATAGATAATGCACAAAAAAAAATTAAAAAAACTAACACTTAATAATATTCATGATTTTAGCACCCTAAATAAAGTTTAAAATCATTCCAAAACCATAGAAAACCAAAGGCAATGGAAAAACAATATCAATTACAACTAGTTCCATTCATGCATTTACTACCCGAACAAAGATTAAAGTCATTCCTATGTCCAATAAGATCAAAAGGAATGAAAAACTTGTGTTCCCGCAAGCAAAAATTAGAATTCAAAGAATTAAGTGCAACGAGAACCATATGACATAACAAAAATTTTAACAATATATTACAAAAGAAAGAGCTAATTTCATTCATAATGATCAATATGACATATAGTTTACCTATCTATGTTGGGGACAACCTTATGAAACTTTCTTATTTTGTCACCAACTCTAATTCTATCAATCTACCATCAAGAGAATAAAAAAATTTGCAACATCTCAGTATTAGCGCCCATATATGGCAAGAAACCAACCCAAAGCATAAAGCATTTGTATATACCAATTAAAACTTCTAACTTAAAAAAATGTTTATGCAGCAAGAAAACATGTTTATTCTACTTATTCGTACACAAAAGTAGTTTCTAGTTTTTACTCAGTCAGTACCTAAATCAAACACTCAGTTAATTAAGTATGGTTGTTGCCAAACAACAAATATAACTTCAACGAACAACAGATTCCAAACGTCAAACAGCAAAGAGTATAGGGTTGTATATACCAGTAAAGAGTACGATCTACATTGTTACTAAAAATCCATTTAAAGCAAAATTGCATCCAAGGAAACAAAGTGTACATAGCTTAATTCATTTAAAGTAGTGTTCAAGTTATTGTCCTTCCGTTAACATGACAAACTTGGTTCATTGGATTTCATTTTTACTGGTTTTCTAAAAAACATTGTAGTCCTAAATTATCAATTTTCATCATCCAATTTAAGCCTCACAAAACTATGAAAAAAATTGACACTGAAGAGAATATGCATCATTGAAGAGAAAAGGAGAAGAAAATATGAAAATCAACTGTTATAACAAACCAACACCCCTGGATTTTGTTGTTTTTTAGGAAAGGACTTTCAAATGCAAGCTACTGTGGAATGTGATAGCATAGTCAATTAGGCGTCCATCTATGCTCTGTTTCAACCATTAATACAAACATGAGACCAAACTTTTCATTTAACCTAAACAAGTCAACAAAAATACCAACCTCATTATGTAATGGGACAAATTGGACAAGTATCACTTTGACCATCCTAAGCCACCAAAAACGTTTCTAAAGGTACACGATACATTGACTCAAAATAAGTTTTCCAAACAAATCTTCATCCATATCATTCAACAACATATAACTAATTATTTTCAAATCACTTTCTAGCAAACAAAATCATTTCAAGTCACTAGTTATTTTCAAATCACTTTCGAACATATAGCTAATTATTTTCAAATCACTTCCAAACATATAGCTGATTATTTTCAATTCACTTCCAAACATATAGCTAATTTTCAAATAACTAGTTTTCTCAAAGTAAGTTCCTGTTGTTGATGTTTCTGTTGAGGTTCATGAATTTGATGAGCCGACAAAAAGGAGAACTCTTATTCATCTACAGAAAAAAATCAATTCAAGTTACTAACTCGGTTAAAATAGGTCGAGCAGCTTCACACCTTTCATCGAAAACTGCTAACTCAACCTCGTACGCAACTTGCTTTGAAATTGCTTGCCAGTCGAGCTGCGGAGCTACTCTTTCAATTAGATTTTTCGATGACGATGGTTCGATGGGGTTTATGGCATAAAATGAAGTTTAGTCTAGATTCAAGCACAATCACTTAATTGCTCACAGAAATGGTTCGAATGGTTCGTCGTGAGTCACCATGGTTGTGCTGGAGAGAGGGTCGTCGTGGATCAACGTCAGTTTTGCAGGAGATCCGATCGTCGTGTGGGTCTCCTTCGGTTGTGCGAGAGATTGGGTCGTAGTGGGTCGTCGTGGATTGTGTAGGAGATTGGATCGTCGTGGGTCACCGTCGGTTATGCAGAAGATTAGTGCAAGGAGATTGGGTTGTCGTCGATAGATGGAGAGGAAAGGGTTTTGCATGAGGGAGAATGGCGTGAGATGAAGAATTTGGGGATTTTTTTACATTTCTAAATTATGTTTTATTTAGTGAAAAATGTGGGGGAAAACTAAAGTGAAAGGGAGAAAATTTCTTAACGGTTTAAAACTGTCAAAAAAAATTTTAAATATTATTCGTGACGTTTTTAAACCGTCAAGAATATCTATATATCACTTGACGTTTAAAATCATCAAGAAATGTGAAAACGTGAATTTTTTTTGAAAAATTGGCCCAGCTCCATTTTTAATTAAAATTCTTGACAGTTATTCTTCAAAATCACCCTTTTCTTGACGTTTTGATCAAAATATGTCACGATTGAAAAACATCAACCGTCTAGAAAGCCCATATTTGTAGTAGTGTATACACAATTTTTTTTATACAACTCAAACATATTCCAACCTATTTTTTAAAAAAATTGCTTTCCATTGTTCTAAACTTGGATTATCAATATAGGAATAGTCAATTTTTCCAAATACCTCAACATAGGTTTCAACTTTTCCAAAATTCTAATGAATTTTATATGTTTTCATATATAAAATTCTATACAAAATATAATTAACATTCGACCGGGAGGACATATTCACACAATGTGTCTTATCCCTATTTTAGAATCAACCATTTTATAGATCATAAATTTTCTATCTAAATTTCATTGCAATGACTTCTTTAATTTGTCTCATCTTTCGTCTTATATATTTTATTTTTTGTCTAATGATTTCCATAATTTTTTGCCAAATCCACTAGAATGTGTTATCTAGTCCACTCAAAATGTGGCTCTTGCATAAATATTTTGCTTATGTTTCTATGTCTCAATTTTTGCTTATGTTTCTATGTCTCAAGTGCAAGCAACTTTTGTAGTGCATATATCTTATATTACAATAGCATTTTTTTTTAGAAAAAAAAAAGCCATATTCCAAGTCGCAAAGGACAATAGAATATCTTGATCTTGTCATCATTTGCAATCCTGAAGTGAAATTTCTCTGAATTTTCCTTCATGGTTTCCACCAAATATAGTACAACAATTTTGTACCGTTTATACCATTTATGTGAGACCAATCATCAAATATTTGCGGAAAAAAAAATACAGCTTTACAGAAAAAGATTTCACAAAATAAAATTAAATAAGGTGAACAAATAAACATATGAGACATTATTGAGTATACTTGAAATGTCAAATTACTAACAAAATAGTGCAATGCTCATGACTTAAATCACAATTGTCATACATAGGCATACATGCATATCATTCATGTTTCACACAAAATGTTTTAACCCAACAAAATTTGAATCTAACACTAGAAAATCTGCAAGTATTTTTCACAGAACTACTAATGAACACACTTTTCCTTTCTAACAAAGTGGTTGTATCAACCAAAATTTTGCTAAGCAAGAAATGAATGTACGATTTTGAGAAGAGGCATAAAACATTTTGTAGCATGATGCATAATAAAAAGGGAATTTACATCAATTCAGTTTGGGATCGATTCGAATGACCGGCATCAGAGAGTGCGATGTTTGTTGGAGGATTCATTCGTGAATGAAGACCAAGAGATAAGGTATATATGTATATAAATATATTATCTAAAACAGAATATATCCCAGTACAAAATCTATATTTTCGAAATTAATTGAGCACCAATTTTAATATCAGAGCAAAATTATCTTTGATACCATCAATTAAAAGAGAAACATAATCAATATATATACGAGGTCAATGTAAAGACAAACGTAAATCTGGGATTAAAAAGTTGGTGCAAACGATATGCATTAACAGAAACATTAAATTAGATGCACAGACGGCTTAAACAAAATTAGGTTAGTTTTAGATTTTTATATGGATAGTATCATCAAACATCATAAAATAATGAACTTGGTATACTTGAAAAAAAAAAAAATTAAACCCAAGTCGTCTCTTTAAGACAATTTTACTCACTTTAGTGTTGAGTTTATAAGTAATTGTTTCTATGATAGAATAGATTAACTTTTCTCTAGAAGCAACACCCTATCTACCAGATCCAACAAACTATATTTTGTTAGAATAAACCAATATATTAGGAGAGAAATAATGATTATGGAAAAAGTTCGGTTAAAATAAATTATAATTTGAAGCATGTGTGTATTTATGGATTATTAGTGACCATTCAAATAATCGTGTCTCTTTCTCACGTTGGTTATTATCTAAAAGATATGTTCATTTATGATAATGCAACTCTATAAAAATGGTCACATACCATTTATTCCAACGAGATTTTACAAGTAAGATTTATTAGATGCATTTTTCTAGAAAAACTTTGGAAAGATAGCAATCTATATCTCATAGTGTTGTTACATATATAATCAAATTATTAGTGGACCCCTAAGTGAATCACTTTTAAATTTTAATTAATCTATCAGTTTGTCATTTAGTTTACACCCAAAAGAAAATATTAAAAAATAAAAAGTCCCCCAATTAGATAGTTCACCTAAGATTCCCACTCAATTAATTAAACCTAATTACATTTTTTTTTTTTGAAAATTGATTTTTTTTTTTTTTACATAATGGTCCTTTAAAAAATGATCGTAGGGCCTCAGATGTACATAGCCAAAGAATTTCCCCCTTCCCTTATATATACAAAACACACACATATGAACGCTTCACAATGACTCCAACCTTCTACAAGTTCTTCATCTTTCTTCTCTCTCTCTCCCTCTAAAATATTTTTCTTAACATTTTCTCTCTTACTCGACTTCAAAACACGAACAATCGATGCGAGGTCGCAAGATTTCATCTTCGAAAATTAGTCTGGAGTTTGAGCCATGGCCTGAAATCAAACGAAGACGAAAGTGAAACACGTAAAACACCTCAACTACAATTGCGAGGACAATAATGGTCCTCATGGCAAGTCTAACGCTTGGCTAAAATATTTTTCTTTGAGTATAACAATGATCTCTTGAGTTAGGGCTCAAGTTGATCCCTTTTTTATCTGTAAACACACATATATCTTTTGATATAGCTTCTACCAATTTTCTTTTTCTTTCTGTTCTTTTTTATTATTGAGTATTATATTAATTTTTATTCACCTATTCGTATAAGTTTTTGGGTTGAATTAGTGATTTAAGATTATCCATGAATTGATGTTTGTGTCAACGATGTCAGGATGTTAAACTTTAAAGGCAATATTCATGGAAGATGGGAGCTTTGCTTCTGTAAACTTTCAGATCATTTTGAGGAATAAATATTTGTTATAGTTTCTTTAATTTTATCAGCCAGTAATTAAATTTATTAATCTTTTTTATTTTAATATTCATGTGGGGATGTTCTACATATGAAACACCATGAACCCTCTCTGTGTATGTGGTTTATACTGATTGGTGATATGTTTGGATGAGAGATTTTGATATCAGCTAGTGTTTGAGAAACTTGGCGAAGAAAAAAAATATTAAATAGGATAAAGCAATATCAAATATAATATTGCTAATTAAATTCTTTAGTGGAAGCTGTTGTGAAACAGTATTTTTTTTTATTAAAGAAAGATTTCACTTCTTAGTATGTTTAAAAAGTTGAGAATTAAGGGTTTGTTTGGTAAATCTATTTGTTTTCTGTTTTTAAAAGAAAATTTATATTAGGTTAATTTTTCAATATTAAAAATAAAAAATTAGGTAGTTATCAAACTAAGTTTAAAATGGAAAAAAAAAACTATAAAATCTGACAAAAAAAAAATCAAATGTTTTTTTTAAAGAAATATGAAATTATTGTAATTAAGTGATGAAAACCCATGCTTAACTTTTTTTGTAAGTAAAACGTTTGAATTTTTAATCAAATTTTAGAAAGGAAAAAACAAATTGGGACTTAAAAAGTAAGAACTTGTTAATTTGGCTAAGTATTCATGTTGAAGGAATAAATGGTAAAACAAACCCATTTTTTCAAAAAGAAAATCAAACAATTATATAAAAAAACCAAATAATTATCGTTTTTTATAAATAATGATTTATTTTAGTAAACTTGGGCATGAGAAAGAACAAATTTCTCATGTGTTATTGAATTCAATGAGAGAGGAATTACAGTATATTTGGGAGTGATTTTGACATGGATTCAATCTTTTTTGGTTTTTGTTAAAATCACTTTCCTATCAAATATTGATGTTCAGAAAATGATAACTATGATTTTCTCTCAAGAATTCTTTTCTCAATGTATGGATAGTCTAAATCGCAAAATCATGGAATGAAAGAATGATTGTTACTGATATTTTGATTTGGATCTATATAAATCTAGTCCTTGACCAACATTGTACGTTTCATTAAACAGATCTAGAATGTCGGCCATTTACTAACTTCGTAGTTTCGATTTTTCTTTTCATTTTTGCGATCTTTTTCTACGTCTGCCATTGTACATGCACACCAACAATAAAGGTGTAGTTTCTTCTAATGAGTTTTCTTTCTACTAAATGTAATTGTTTAAGAATCATTTGATTTTAAAAAAAAAAAAAAAAGTTCAGCATATAAGCACTACTTTCACATTCTTTGGTTTCGTTTTTTTGATATCTAATTTTTAGGAGTATTTTTAAAACAAAGTCAAGTTTTAAAACTTATTTTGAATTTTTTTTTTCTTTTTACAATTTTGCTAAATGTTAAAATGTTTAGTTTAGGAAAAATGAAAATCGGGCAATGAAGTTGTAAAAAAACAAAGACAACTTTTAAAAACCAATTTTTTTTTTTTTAAAAAAAAAGTATGATTCTTATCATCAGGTGGGGTCTTAGAATAAGAACAAGAAGAAAAAAAAAATGAAATTGTAAAAGTAGAAAAGACCCTGACTCAAGAGGCTAAACGTTTCGAAGAGTTGGAAAGGCTTAGATTGGGACCTCGATCCATGTGTTTGATGAAGAGGTGATCCAAAATCTATCATCTCTTGTATTCTTTGTGAATGAGTATAAAACGCCTTTAGATGGTGGTTTTGGAGAGTACTAATAATCGTTGTACCTAATCATTATTCTCTTCTTCTTCATATCACATATCTTTTTTAAAAAAAGAAAGATCAACGTCACTTGATAATTTTTTATTGAGTGCAAGTTTGAGCTAAATAGAAGATGGGTGCATTCCGACTGAACCCAAAATTGTTTTCGCCAGAAAATAACAAATAACTAACCACTAGTTTTGATGGACCTAGGGGCAACAAGAGGAATGTTTAAAATAAGGTAATTCATCTTGAAAAATGAATAATTGAAATAAAGTTCAGAAATAATATATCTAATTGTAAATATTAAGCAAAACCTTTTATTATTGAACTTCTTGCATGTCTAGCAAAATAAGTTTAAAAAATTAAGTTCATAGCACAGACTTATTTACTTTTGCAAAAATGACAAAAAAAAAAAAAAAAAAAAAAAAAACTCAACCCCACGTGATACATCTAAAATATATCTGATACGCTTGATACATCTAATACACCTGATACACTTGACATACTTTAATACACCACTGACACATTACTAATATACACTTGATACACTACTGATATCCACTTTGATATCTTGATACACCTCTGATATGCACTTGATATCCTTCTAATAAGCATTTGATACACATTTGATACACCGTATACACTTGATACACACTTGAAATACCAAATATTTGGATTTATGGTAAAAGATTTTGAAATTTTGTTAAAGGATTGGAAAAAGAAAAATATATATTTATTGTAAAAATATAAACCACAAACACATACTATTATAAACCAATTTAAAATGATCTACACCCTAAATACAAAATATTATAACCCAACTTTAATAACATAGGTTTATAATAACTCACTCATTGTCCCAAACGCCCCTGAACCTTAAAGTGTTTCACGTTTTTTATTCTAAAGTTGATAAAGATAAACTCATTTACAAAAATATCACATTGCTTTATTTACCCAAATGTCATTAGGCATATTCACTTGTTATTAAATTTAAAAACTCTAATATTTTGTCACATTTTCAATATTTATGTATATAAATACGGGTATTAGGTGTATGTCAAGTGTGTCGTATGCATCAAATATATATTAGGTATATCAAGTGTATATTAGGTATATTAGGTACATCAGGTGCATTAGATGTATCAAATGTAATCGAGTGTACAAGGTGTATCATTTAGATTTGACTTGTTGTTTTATCATATCTACGAAATTAGAAAAGAAAACGTATGACAAGCTTGTAAATTCAATATTATTTATAAAATGACCTTTATGCAACCGCCATTCAATTTTTGTATTCTAATAAAAAAAAAAAAAAAGAATACCTAAACAAGAAGATTCATCAATGTGGAGAGAGAACCACCTAGCAATAAACAACAAATGACAAATGTGGGAAAATTGGAATCAAATTAAATTAAGTTTGGATAAGAATTAGTAGTATTGGAAAGTTTAGATGATATATACCGGAAAATACACCGAAGTAAAGTAGTATATATTGAAAAATACATTTTTTAAAAAAAAAAAAAAAGAAAGAGAAAAAAAAGGATAACATAAACAAGGATAAAAGCTATAAAAAAAGAAAAAGAAAATAATCAACTACATTAATGATCAAAATGATAAGGTAGGTAAGAATGTTAGAGAATACATAAAGAAACACACATTTTCAATGATTTTTCTAACCCACGAACATGTAGAGAACTATATTTATCGGTATATACATAGTTTATAAAGTGATAAATACTTTATTTTAAAAGGTATATATTTAGACTTTTTTAAAAAAAAAACCAAACTACATGCAAACTTCGAAATGGGGATATCATTTACAATTGTTATCTTTACATTAGACAATGAATTGTTTCGCTGTCATCATCTTTGATTTGTGTACCAATACTAGTATCTACAGTAGTAAATCTTAGAGTTTATGAAGGAATAAACTTTCCAATATCCAAGCATACAAAAAACTAGGCATACCAGTATATACATGATTTATAAAGTGTTAAATATAATTTTAAAATGCATATACTTAGATTTTTATGAATTTAACTAGTTGTGAACGTGAACAATTGGCTTAAAAGACAATCAACATAAAATAAGGATAGAAGTAACATGATTGAGAAAATAACAAAGTTTGAGTAAAAATAGCACCATAAACCAATTTTAGGTTTAGAAGAGAATTAGTTTGTGTCAAATCTCAAATTAATGGACTCGACCTCGATAAAGGTCAAGAGTAAAGATTGAACGTAACAAAGTAGCTAATGGAGCATGTCCCCAGATGTAATATATAATTTAGTTTACCAATTTACAATTCACAATTAAGTATCAATGATAAGCTAACATTTAACATAAATTTATGTTCAAATATGTTAGCTTATCTCTTCTAAGTTTTAAGAATAAGGATGATTTATTGACATTTTAACAAAATTTAAAGAAACGAAAATAAATATTTTAATTAAAGGTTCCACCAAGATATGAACTCGGGTTACTGGATTCAGAGTCCAATGTCCTAACCACTAGACCATGGAACCAATTTTTTCTTAAAATGTCATTTTAAAATAAATTTAGTAATATTTATATTTCCTCAAGAGAAAAATATCGTTATGGTTTACTGTCTCATATTGTTATTAAACTTTTATATATTCATTCATCAAAAGAAAAAAAAAATTAAAAATTCAGTCCACATTAAATTTATAATTAACAAATTGGACGTTGTTCTTAATTTTCTTTTACTCTAAGCTGATGGGCAGTTTGTTTGACAATAGTTTTATATTAAAAATTAATTTAATACAGTAGTTTTGAGATAAATTAATTGGTTAAGTTTTAAACGTGTTTGAGTTGTTGCCTAAAAGAGGATTTTACTTCCTATGATTTAGAAAAATTTGAGAAAGAATAATAAAAGCAAACACATTTTGCCTGACATTCATATTTTATGACAAAAAAAAAAAAAAAAACAGACAGTCAATATAATAGTTTCAAGACACTTTCTTGTTTGTTGTTGGTGCAATTACGGAAAGATACAGTGAAGCAGACACTGAAAGCAATAATTAAGCGTTTGGATATTTTGTTTGAACGCCTAGATCAGAAGACGCTTGAAATTTGGTTGTCTGGTTAGTTGGTCACCTTGATTAGGGAGGCCTAGACTAAACGCGTGGACTGAATAACGCATGAACTAGTTGACGCCTAAACTGAGTGGCAGATCACGTTCTCTTTAAGATTTCGCAGCTCTGCTCGGAGTGCAAATAGTTCTTGATTTGTCATATCGTTCCTGTGATATAACAGCCAATAACACTCGATCAAAGCTACACTGGAACTGATCGAAACATCAACACTCTTGAATGACTTTGCTCTGCATCTAAATGAGAGGAAAATATTTTTAGAGACTTTTGTGAGATAATATGATTTCGGATATACAAAATTAGTTGAGAAGGAGGACTGTATATAGTGTTGAGTTTCGTAACGCCTCAACGGTCATAAGGGCATTAATGCGTTAGATCTGTAATGCTCAACGGTCGTAATGATTTAACTGTTATGTCAAAGCATAACGCCTCAACGAATCACGATCACAATGTCTCACTTCAACGTGTTCAAAGTTCAATGCTTCACCTCTCAATGCCTTTTGAAAAATAATTTTATTAATTAAAAAATAAAAATAAAATAAATATTTAATAAAAAAATATTATTATTATTTCTCATCTTACCTCTCCCGACCGGACGGCAATGGCACATGGAGATATCAACAAATCTACATTTGTTTGTCTCCTCACCCTTCTAAAACATGGGTACCCCTCTAAAACATTTGTCACCTTGCGCGATCGGACGACAGTGGTGCATAGACGGTAAAATTTTGCTATGTTTGTAAATATTTTAACTCATTTTACTATATTTAAAAATATCCATAAAAAATCTAAAACTTTGGAGCAAATGAGTCTAGTATATTTAGTAACCATTTTATAATTAATAAACTTTAGAGCAAAGATTAGACTGATTTTCTCTTCATATTTAGAATGGTGCTATTTTTCAAAAAAATATTACTTCAAATTAAATAATAAGATAATTCATAGCATTTATAAGTTTTAATTTTCTAAGTAACCAATAAAGAAGAAGTCCAACACTAAAGGGTTATTTGGATCGCAGATATTATTTAATGAGTATAGATATTAAATATCTAGGATAATTGATGTATGTGTATGGATGTACAAAATAATTAATATCTTGAATTTAAATATTTGTGTTCAATTGAATAATTTGTAAGAAGTAAAATTAAATAATTACTTAACTAAATGCGAGAGTGCAATTAGATTTAACAAAAACTAATTTACTAATATATTAATTAATTATAATAATAAAACAAAAAAAAATAAAAGAATACTTTTTAAAGTAAAATAATTAAATTAATATAAATTAATTAGAACAACGATAATTAACAATAATAATATATATTAGATAGTTATGATAGCATAAAAAATTAAGGGTAATTGTCAAAAAAAAAAAAAAAAAATAGAAAAAATGAGCAGATCTTTAAAATAAAAAAATACCAAAATTACCCATTCTTATTTTGGTATTGCGACGACGATTATTTCCTTTTTTCCACATTTCTTTCATCTCTCAGCTCCATTCCTATTGTAAATAATAATAGCTATATTTCTTGTTTCATCTCTCAGCTCAATTGATCTCATATTCGCAGCACAGGTACGCGCATCTCTCAGCTCTTCTTCTTCTTCTTTTCCACGACGACGATTATCTTCTTCTTCTTCTTTTGTTTCTTCTGTAATCAATTGATCTCATATTTTTCTTATTCTTTTCTTCATCTTTAATTTCTCAAAAC
>JBBPDJ010000019.1:8822783-8834950 GCA_037974625.1 Cucumis cinereus
TTTATGTGCCTGATTTAGGGGTTGGCCTCGGGGTATTTGGTTTATAAATCTGTTTGGATTATGCATGATTTGTTTTATCGTTTACCTGTGTTATCTGCTGCTTGGGACATGTTTGGATTATTATGATCATAAGGCTTGTAATGGATTTAATTGGATACAATTTCTGTTAATTTACCTAATTGTTAGTACTTGGTGGGAAACGATAGGTCAGTTTTCAAGTCGTACGGCTGACTTGATTCTGACTAGCTAGTGATCAGCCTGTGCCGTCGACTAGCCTGTGTGGCGTATAGTCGACCAGCCTGTGTGGCACCCATCACTGAAGGTCGTGAAGAGGGTCTGTACGAGGCCTGTTCCGACGTTCGTTCTGAGGGCAAGCCCGTATGGCAATTTGCTTTGACAGGGTCAGTTAACAAGGTCTGTACGGAGGTCTGTTCCGACATATTTGTCAGTACTCAACCACCCGACTGTTTGTTGTAAAGTACAAGTCATTAGGGAGAAGTTAACGGTCACCTAGAGGACCCAATGGTATACATATGATAAACTGGATGTTTATGGTTTATGTTGAATTTGTACTTAGTGGGAAAACGATGAGTCAGTTTGCAAGTCATACGACGACTTGATTCTGACTAGACCTGTGACAAGCCTGTGTGGCGTATTGTTACTGAAGGTCGTGAAGGGAGTCTGTACGAGGCATGTTCCGACGTTTCGTTCTGAGGGCAAGCCCATGTGGCGGTTTGCTTTGACAGGGTCGTGAAAGGGGTCTGTACGAGGCCTGTTCCGACATATTTGTCAGTACTCAACCACCCATCTGTGTGTCGTAAAGTACATGCCCTTAGGGGAAGTTAACGGTCACTTAGTGGACCCAATGGAATACTTATGATAAAATGGATGTTTATGGTTTATGTGATTATGGTTTATTAAGTATCAATGCATAATTCGTATGTCAAGCTTAACTGTGTGGTACACTGATAAAACTTGTTTGGTTATGTGACGAAATGCTTGATACTGGTTTGTGTGGTGAGTTAACTAAATGGTTTAGTTAGCTGTTGGTGATTGATTATCTATGTTGAGATGGACTGAATGGCTCTGTGATGATCGGTTAGGACGGATTGTTATGGAAAGAAAAACCAATGGAGTTATGTGGTGATATGTCTTTATGGTTTGTTATAGAAAAACCATGAAACAAGATAAAGGTGTGAGGTGTTTGTAGTTCTCATCTCTGTATTAAACATCATTTGTGTGCTTATGAATGTTTTGGACTAAGATTGCATGATTTGGGAATATGGTAGTTGTTAACTTCATCTATTAGCCATGTTGTATTCGGTAGGTGGAACGTTAGCTGCTTTTGGGACTGAGATTGTAGAGTACAGTTTAGTAGAAAGTTAACAGTTAAACTAGTGAGCCTAGTAGTGGGTTCCTTACTGGGTATTTTTATACTCACCATTTTCATGTTTATTTTTCAGGTAAGTATGAGAAAACCGGCGACGGACAAGAAGAACCAATGACCATGTGTTTTATGGGGGACTTTATTGACAAATGCTTCCGCTGCAGTCTCAGTCTTTGTTGTTGTTGTTGTTGTTTCATGTTTAAAAAAAAAAATGCTTCCGCTGTATTTTTGTGAAGATAATATGAGTTCTCCTATGTAAGTAACGACCTCGGTTAAGATTGAAAATCTGGGGCGTTACAGTTTCTATCACTGATAGACACTAAATGGTAGACTAACTTTCGATTTGAGAAATGTGCTATTAGTTGTCATAGTTAGCTGCTATTACTGAGCAATAGCTTTCAATTTGAGAAATGTGTTATCAGTTGTTATCACAGATATCTTCTATCAGTGACGTTGCTAGCAGTGCAAGGATATCATTAATAGCATCTACTGATATAGTTATAGTTTTTAAATAAAATTGATATAATTGCAACTTTTGTTGAAATAAATTATTGGTTTTAGGTTATGCTATCAACGTAGATATCATTTAGAAATTTAAAGTTCAAACTATCAATGATTTCAAGCCTATTACCATTATGTCATAGATAGAAACTATCACTGATAGCATGATATCACTGATGGAAGCCATCACTAATAGCATGAGAAGAAAGAAGGTCTGGAAGAAGGAAACCGAAGGGTAAATTTGGCATTTTTTAAAAAAAATTGCAAGTTAACAAGTCAAAAAAATCAATTTTGCAAATATTATTTCCTTAGGCTATATATTTTATTTATTTTCTAAATTGTGCTATTTGATGCAATTTTTCATAAAATAAAGAGTTATTTCATTTGAAATTTAGAGTATATAACTCAATTCAATAAACTAAGATGTGGAGTTGTTAGTTTAAGTAAGCCTTCCATTTCCTCTATAATACATCTCAACACCTCTTGAATAACCTCTATAATCCGCTCAGGAGAGGATTAGAAGAAGAAAATAAAGATGAAAGTAGGAAATAAACCTTTTTTCCAACTCATAGTCATTGCTCGTCGACTTCCCGCTTGCGTCACGAATTTGATCAATAAATTTTTTTTTTGCACAGAATAGAAGCTTTTCTGTGGAACCAACGAGTATTATTATCACCCCATTTTAATCATTATTCACTCCATCATTGTCTCCAATACACTTCCTCCTTTTGCAACATTTCCAACTCTGCATGTCCGCTTCTGAATCTTACCAAAATCCAGTCCATCCTGTCGACTATAGGCTTCCTGAATGGCTTTCTTTCCAATATCAGTATCTTTCTGCCATGCCCTTCTTTTTACATATCCCAAACTTTGCAAAATGGTTGAGCATTTTTTCTGCAGATTTTAGAAAAATATCCAGATTACTCCCAACAAATCTTCCTTCCACCAAACCGGCATCCTAGCCCTGCCTAACCTTCTCTCTACACTCCAACTCATCAATCTACATCTCTTCAAACCGAAATAACCATATTGGTGTTGAGAGGTGTTCAACTCAATACATATAGGTCTGTGATTCGAACTATACCAATCAAGATGTTAGACTTGAATTTCCGTAAATAAATCTCAGAAGGAAACATTACTTAGAAACCGATCAAGCCTTTTGAAATGAGTTGTTTTACACCTACTGGTCCAAGTAAATATGTAACTCATTTATCGTTTCACGAAATGAATCCATGTTTTTGGAAATAGCATTTGAACCCACTTTTTTCTCCCTACCTCAATTTGAACACGAACTCATAAATGGTGTCGTCCACTCAACTGTTTCATCTCCCTCAATCTCTTCAATTTTCCCCACATAACTCCTAACAAACGTGCTATCTCCTTTGTCATACGATCACCAGTACATTATGGATTTAGATCCAAAATATGGCAAATTTGAAGTCAATAAGATTGATAAGATCATTTGCCTTAGGGGAACTAGCACGATTAGACATTTATCACAGACCTTCCTCCATGAGAGATTGAAAGTCTATTAGAAAAAGATTATCACCTGCAACATCAATTTAGTATTCTGATGTACACTCCAAACCGATTGCATCACAGAGATGAACGCATCATTATTTACCCTTTTTGTTGATAAAACTTTGGCTGCACAACATAGTAAGAGTTGTTCTTCAGTAACAAGAACACTTTGAATCCTTAATCTCACAAAATTGTTCCTTATTTTCAGTTAAAAGACAAATTTTTTCCACCGCTCATTCAACTCGTCCATAATTTAGCCCACCACAATTGTCCCCGTCGGACCAGCGCCACCCGCCCCTCACACAACTCTCAGACCGAGAGAAAACTCTCACTTAGAGAGAAGGTAAAAGAAACCAAAAAAAATCAAATAACTATCATTTAAATGTCATAGTTATGCCCATTTGTAGCTGTAATTATTCCAAGCTTAACACACCATTTTGAAGGGGGCTATTTTGAATTTCAAGCAGATAGATGGTCAATGTAGTAAATGTTGATACGCAGATATCCTCGCTGTCGTAAGCTTGAGGATGAAGTTTCTTTAGGCTTAATGATGCTTTTGGACTGACTTACAAGAAAACTTTCATCGATGTGATGTCAAGTCAAACGCACTCATGCCTAGGACAAACGCACTCATGCCTAGGACTGTAAGTGTTTAATTCAACTAAGCACTCAAAGTATTACTTACTCCTCATGGTGTTGGAAATGAACTATTACAGTATCAATTGAACTAGCATAATCACTAACCTTAATATGGATATTACCCCTTTGATCATAAGGATCGAGCTCGACCTAACTGATTCAACACTCAAAACTTTGACTTAAATTTAGAGACGTGCGGGATTCTTGTCTTGATCATAGGATTGAGTTGAAATGTGAACTTGGGTTTATCTTGGACAACCGTCAATAGTAATCAATCATGTTAGAATGTTATACTATCTCCTACTATATGACAGACATTTTTTTTTTTTTTTTTTGGAGTTCTACTATATGAAATTTGGATGTAGTTTAACAATGTAGGAACTACATATTGCACACTTTATTGAATTCATCTCCATTCAAACAAACTAAAGATTATGATTGAAAACTTCTCTTAGTTTAGGTAAACCCGTAATAAGAATAACCCTATTAACAAATTGATAACCCATAATATGAACTATTAACATATTTGACTTGAAAAAATTGATTAAATATCAAGACAAGAACTTGTTCCTAACTTCAAGATTTCAAAGTCTCAATAAACTAAGATTTCAAAGTCTCAATAAACTAAGATTTCAAAGTCTCAATAAACTAATTGATCAAACTAGATTAAAAGTTCTAAAACATGCATACTAAACACAAGAATGCAAGGAAAACATAAATGTTTGAGAGATTTGAAATTCATTCAAATTCCAGTTATATTCCAATGTGAAAAATACAACACTGTCTATATTATTTGAAAAGTTACCATGAAAGGAGTTCCATCTATGTAGTCTAAGTTCAACCAAAACTCTCCAAAATCATATATCAATGTAAATACATAAAATCAAATTTGTATAATTCATTAAGTTTGGACATGAGTATGAAAATTCATACAGATTGTCTCTTGGGTGATCTTCAAGGTTGCAACTCTTCACCAAAACTTGAAAACTTCGCGTGAAAATACACATTTAATACTCACGACCACTTATTTCCTCATCACATAGTTTGTTTTATATAAATCTATATATGATATAATTATCACGAAGAACAAGAAAAGGGTTAATATAACAATCAACAAGATAGAGAAATGCACGAAAAGAAAAGGTGAAATTTAACAAGGCATAGTGATGGCGCTGAAAATATACATGGATTCAGATGAAAGGATCCATGGATTCAGATGGAAGGTAACGAATTCGTAGGTTTCTCTTGTCAATAGACTCTTATCAAAACATCAATAGAATTAAATTAGATAATTTACTTGAAAATACAAAAAGAAAAAAGAAAAAAAGAATGCTCTTACAGATCAAAAAAGAGGGGAAATCAAACTTGAAGTTGTAGTAATCAGTATTGTACAATGAATGAGACCTCAAAGTTAGTACAAGGATTTGCTATTTTACACTTCTCTCCTACTTTTTACCAAATGATCAACAGAAGAGACACATACTCCTGCTGCCTCTTGCACCATCTCTGTTTTCAAGACCTCTCAAGAATGATCTAATTGCAAGGTGTTCAGAAGCATATGTCATAAATGATACCAAAATTAGACCCCCTACAACCATCAAACCTAACCTGTCACACACAAAAACACACGTACATGAAATAAGGTTTCATTGTTTTCGTGAGATGACAGAAATAAATAAATATATAATACATCCTCTTCATAAAGCAAAGATCCACAGACAAGTTCTTGAGTACCATCACCATAAATATCAACAGCTAATCAGGCAAATCACCAGAACATCTAAAATTACGGTAGTGTAGTAAACACATTAAATACAATTCAAAGTTTAGGGTCTCTGTGGTATACTATAATGGTATAAACACAAAACTGAAAGTTGAGTGTCATATTATTTGTTTTTATTTTTTTTTTTTTTATTTATTATTATTATTATTTTTTTTTTTTTATGAAATAGAAATAGAACTTTGATTGATGTAACAAAAAGAGACTAGTGCTCAAAATACAATTTAAAATACAATAAGAAAATGAGCAAATATACAACGAATCTTAGAATCTAAGGACAATAAATGAATCCTAATACAAAACAGATCCACTTGATAAAACTAGTGAATACATGGTTACATAGAAAAACAAAAACACTCCCATTAAGAAAAATATCTTGAATAGAGTAATCAAGAAAAGAAAACTGAGTTTAGTGTCATATTATTCATTTAATGAAGCTTAGAAATTTTTGAAACTTCAGAAACTAGAAAGACAATGGAACACATATTTTTAATAGTTTATCCAAGTTTCTTCTGCATTACAAGAAAATGCAAACCTATGATACGACAACAAGCAAACTTTATCAGTTAAATTTTCAAACAAGACCAGCTGATTCTGAACATTGTTACTGTTTGTGACGATAAAGCACACAAGTAAACTACCTCAAAAACAGAGCAGTGACACCCAAAATGCAAGGCAAAGTTGGAGCAATAACAGCCAAGAATGCCATCCCTAAACCAAAAAACCATGTGGTAACGTCACTGCTTGATGCCTGCCCCTGATGATCTAATATACAAAAGAAAGAAACACATCTCAGAAATTACAAATCAACAATATTCAGCTGGTTGCAATACTGCACATTAGATATGGGGTGCAGCAAAGTATTAAAGCAAACCTTTAGCAGAATAGTCAAACGACTCAGAATCAGAAAAGGATCCTGCTTGGGTTGCCATTGATTTACCCCATTTGAAAATAAAATGGAGATAGCTTCCAAATAATAGAATGAAAATTGTGAATATCCACTCATACATCAACAGCAAGCCAGTCCATGGCATCACTTGCCTCGGCACAATCGCAAATGCAAGAGCAAGGGAAATTACAGCAGCAAGAAAACAGACGAAGATTGATATTCCACCCAAGAAAACAGGTATCTTGGACTGCACATCATATCACGGGAACTTATAATCAAAACAAGATATAAACTTCAAGAAGATGAAATAAAAGTGGCATATTATTCTAGACTTTAATATGTTTAGTATGATTGTAACATGCTTACTTAAATAAAGACTAAGAGGAAAGAGAGGAAACTTGCCTGATGGTTCAAAGTAACAGTGTTTAGTGTAGAAAGACCAGTATAATTAATTGTTCCAACAGACTTTATTTTGTAGTATAGATGCCTCGCTTGATCGCATAACAAGCTTCTCCATGATGTATTAGAGTACCACCGTGTCTGACAGAAGTATAAGGGCAAATTTAGATCATGACTAATCCTATCCTTGCAAAAACTATTTGAAGATAATTTACCATGTTCCTTACCTGAAGACAAGATTGGTAAGAACAGAAGATTAATGCAACAAGAGGAAGAAGAACAAGAATTTTGACAATAAGATCATCATTAGGGTTTCTACCCCCACCAGTTCCAGGAAGGGAGTCTTGTAATCTTTCCCTGACATTCTGCAATCAGCTCAAACAAGAGAAAAAGGTTACGAGTGGTATAAAATACTACACTCCAAACCAGACAAAAATGCACAAACAGATACAACTATATCAGTAGTCAAACTCGGCTGCTGGACTCATGCACTGTTAACATGGAAACAATAATTTAGAGTATACTTGCAAATGTGCAACACTATAACACATGATAAACCATACGTGTGACACAAGCAGCATTGAAATAAAAGAAACTATAAAGTAAAATTGAGAGAAAGACCTGCCAGATATCAACAGGTTTTAAAAGCCAAGATGTCCACCAGTCCCAAGGTTTGAGGGGGCCCAGTGTATAGTGGATAACCCGGAGTTCACTCTCATCTACCATCCACTGCAAAAATATACATAGCTCAAATAAGATTGGAGGAACTGATATAGATCGAGGGGAAAAATGACAGCGGTTTCTCAATCCAAGAGTTCTACTTCAAAACACAAACATAAATATGGTCATATTAAGAGTGCAGTTCCTTTCACAGATTGGATAAAAAATGTATCGAGGGAATTTTCCTAAATATATGTCATGTAAAAATATAGTGACGGAATTTTAAGGTCTGGCCTAAAGGTTAAAAATGAATGCATAAAGGAAAAGCCTCAATTAACAATATCTCAAATAGGATAACACTCTTCATTAATAGTTCACGGAAAGCAAGAATTAGAGGTACAAATTATTCCCAAGCAAGTATTCGTAGACTAAACCTCAAGACTAAGTAAGTGTGCGCGCGATATTGATAAAATGAAATCATAAATGAATGAGATTCTATCCAGTGGAATTATTAAAAATAAAATAAAATAAATAAAGAAAAAGCACTTCTACTTGGTTATTAGAGTAGGAAAACTATAAGTACAAAAGAGAGCACTTAATTTACAGCATTATAGGCACGAGAAAGTAATCGCACTGAAAAAAGATTGGGCATCTTGTTTATTGTTCCTTATCAGTGAAAGTACAAGAGTTGTGCTCAAGCCCATTAGACTACCAAGAATCGTAATGAAGTTTAGACATATGATCTTTCCTTTCTATCTTGAATGATTGTCCATTGAACACAAACGAAGTGGAAAGAAGTCCAGAACGCAAAAAGGTTGTTTTCAAAATTTGCACTTTGTGGTTCACAAAATCCAAAAACAGTTTTCAAAAACAAAATCTGTGTTATCTGTCAAACGTATATCTACGGAACTGAGTGAATCTGAAAACAAAAAACAGAATTTGGGTTCTTTACCAAACAAGCCCTAAAACATTCTAGAACCACCAAAGTTCACACTTGCGTAGGAATTAGGAACTGAGGAGGCGTTTGGGCGATGAGTTGGTTATTATAGTCAATTGTGGGTTATAATAGTTAGTGTTTGGGATGGAAACATTTAGAGTCTCTGTCAAAATAGTTTGTGTTTTGAGTGTCAATTATTTTTGTTTGGGTAGAAATAGTAAACACAGTAACAAAAAAAAAAGAGTAAAAAATAGTAATTACTATGGCAAATAATAAATATGGCAGTAAAGAGGATTTTTGAAATAGTATTTATTACTTAATTGTAGGTTATAAATAGTTGTTCACACCACTATTATCGTTAGTGCCCCAAACCTGGGGTGGGTAAAAAACCTGACCCACCATCTTCTAGTTGGTGCCCCAAATGGCCCCTAAATGAATCTCTAAATAAATTATCATCTAAATCTCACTCCACGTGGTTCCATTTAAATTTTCCATTTGATTTCCTATACTTTTGCTTTTTCTATGGTAAACCATCAAATATTTATCCTTCTAATGCCCCGCTGGGACTTGGGAGCAAGGAGAATAACTTCTTAAAATTTTAGTTGGGAAGCAAAACATCGACCCTTTTATGGCTGCAGGCATCATCAATAATAAACGTTTCCAATGTTTCACAAAGATGTTGCTCTCCTATGTGCAACTGAAGAATGTAAACTGTCTAGTTTTTATTCTCCTGAATCAACACACTAGCTATGCTAATTCTGATTCTCCATCAGCAGAATCTGAAGCTGAATTCACTGTTAACTCAGAACGATATTGCTGCACCACCAAAACCAAAGCTGTAATCGGGAAGTTCTGTGAAGTGTAACATCCCAAAAATTTGAGATATTTTTAGTTTCATTATCTTAAAAGAATAAGTTGGATTTATTTTGAGATCTAATTTGTTTTGGGATGTTAATTATTTTGGTTAAGAAATTAAATATATATATATGGGTATATATATTTAATTATTTTGATTAAAAGATAATTGAGAGAGGAGAGAGAAAGATTTGATTGATTTCGATAGGAAAAGGAAAGTATTTATTTGATTTGGAAAAAGATAATAATAATAATAATAATAATAAAGATTATTATTATTTATTATTAAAATAATAATAATATTATTTATAAATTAATATTATTATTTATTAATTTAGGGTACTTGGAATGCATGCAAGTATAAATTTTTTTAAAATTCCTTCTTCTCCGTAAGCTGCCCCCTATTTCTTTTGCCGGTTTCCGACATTTGTTCCGCCCAATCGTTTGCTTCTTCGTTAGCCGGTGTCATTTAATCTCCCGGATTTGATTTATCCGTTGTCTCTCACGGTCGCCGCCGTTAATTATATGGGTAAGTATTGAGTATTTATTTTGGATTTTTGGATACCAAATTAAGTTAAATCAAGAATTAATTCGGGAATTGTTCTTGGTTAATTGAAGGTCCTTTTGGAGCTATGGCTAGAATTAATTCATAGGATTTTACCAACGAATTAATTGGAAAGTCGACAACAAATCGGTAAGATTAAAGAACTACTTGGAAGGGTAAATTTGATTAAAAATTTTTGGAAAAATTGTTAATTAAATTGTTATGTATAGGATTAATTTGGAACATCCATGAGAAATTAATTCGTGGAATTTTCTCTACGAATTAGATTGGAATTCAACAACCAATTGGTAAGTTTAAAGTAATTTATCGAAGGATTAAAGTTAAAATTAATTAATAATTTTATGGAAAAATTATTAATTAAATATTTTATGTATAGGATCAATTTGGGGGAGAAACTCAAACAAAAGTATTGACGACACTTTGAGGTAAAGGACTTACTACTGGTTCCTCGATAAGTAGTAAGAATATTTATGAAAATATTTGTGACATCTGAGTGTGAGATTATGTGATAAATGAATCGACTGATTAGGTAACGGGTTTGAGTTATTTTAATTAATAATTTTTATGGGAAGTTATTAATTAAAATTGGATGTGTAAGGGACTCTCTACTGGTTCCTCGATAAGTAGTAAGAATATTTATGAAAATATTTCTGTGATAAATGAATCGACTGATTAGGTAACGGGTTTGAGTTATTTTAATTAATAATTTTTATGGGAAGTTATTAATTAAAATTGGATGTGTAAGGAACTTACTACTAGTTCCTCGATAAGTAATAGGGATACTTATGAAATTATTTATGTGACATTTGAGTTGCTTGGTGTGGTGATATGTTGTATCGACTGGTTAGGTAACGGGTTTGAGTTATTTTAATTAATAATTTTTATGGAAAATTATTAATTAAAATTGAATGGGTAAGAGATGGCTTCTACTGAATCCACACCTTAGGTGCATAAGATGTGGAAGATGAATTGGATCACTTGTTTTGTGAAATCTCTCTACTATCGTTGAACTGTATGTGGTTATGTTTTAGGGATGTTATGGGACACCTTAAACATAACACTGTGCATCATGGTTGTGATGTTGGTTATATGGCTATTGGATTCTTTGGTTATATTGTGGTATGATGATTGTGTATTTGTATAATTTTTGTATGGGTTATGCATGACTCGTCATATTGCTTATCTGTGTTATCTGCTGCATGAGAATTATTTGGTTATTGTGATCACAATGTTTTGGCCTGGATTTAATTGGTTACGGTTAACTGTTAACTTTACCTAATGAATTTGTACTTAGTGGGAGAACGATGAGTCAGTTTGCAAGCCGGTACGGCGACTTGATTCTGACAAGGCCAGTTACAAGCTTGTGTGGCGAATTTGTTACTGAAGGTCGGTTAACGAGGCCTGTACGGAGACCTGTTCCGACGTTTCGTTCTAAGGGCAAGCCTGTGTGGCGATTTGCTTTGACAGGGTCGGTTAACGAGGTCTGTACGGAGGCCTGTTCCGACATATTTGTCAGTACTCAACCACCCGACTGTGTGTCGTAAAGTACAAGCCATTAGGGAAAGTTAACGGTCACCTAGTGGACCCAATGGAATACTTATGATAAACTGGATGTTTATGGTTTATGTGATAAGCGGGTTATTAAGTATCAATGCATAATTCATATGTCAAGCTTAACGATGTGGAACGCTTACATGACCTGTTTGGTTAGGTGATGAAGTGCTTGATACTGAATTATATGGTGAGTTAACTAAACGGTTTAGTTAACTGCTGGTGATGGTTATGGGTTGAGTAAATTGAATGGAATAACTCCCGAGTTAGCTGTTGGTGATGAGTTATCTATGTTGAGATGGACTGAATGGCTATGTGTTGTTCTGTTAGGACAAATTGCTATGGACAAACCAATGGGTTGTGTGGTGATATGTTTTTATGGTTTGCTATGGAAAAACCGTAAGACAGGATAAAAGTGTGAGGTGTTTGTGGTTCTCATCTCTGTATTAAACTTCATTTGTGTGCTTATGAATGTTTTGGACT
>JBBPDJ010000019.1:8835050-8845565 GCA_037974625.1 Cucumis cinereus
AGCGAGCTCGAGATTATTGTTTTCGGGCCTTTGAATGCTCGGACCCTAAAAGCTCGTGATCTCTATTTTCGAATTAGACAAGGATAGCCATAGAATGGCTTTGCCGACAAGAAGGACCAGTGACCATGTGTTTGGGGACTTTATTGAAAGGCTTCCGCTGTGCTGTTGTTAATTGTGAAAAATGCTTTCGCTGTTAATTTGTAAAATTTATGAGTTCTTATTTAAGTAACGACCTCGGGTCAAGGTTAAAAATTTGGGACGTTAAATGAAGTCAATAGGTTCCCAATTGGACCAAGCTCCGGACAGTCAAATTCTGTTTAAGACAATGCTTGAATTGAGATCCGATGGTCAACCAATGAGATACAAATTTCAGGATTTCAGCTCTTGTACCGTATCCATTGCTTCGGCAGCCGTTTTTATGGTTTTCTCTACATATGTGATGGAATCATTCTTGCTCGCATTGTGCTTGAACTCGGATAGAAATTCATCATCCTAAGAAACCGTCTTTGCAGAAGAATTCCCAATAGTATCAGCACTGACTATCTCCCCAACAAGCTCGGGTTCAACAAAGAAACGAATAACCATCAACCTAATGCCAGGGTGCTTGGCCATACAACCTCCATAAGAAAGTGCTTCACGATCATCTCCACCACCAAAGAATAGAACAGTGATGAAAAGTGAAACATTGCTCAACGAAACATGGGTTGTTCCACCCAAACCACAATCCACTAAAATTCCAATCGAACATTGAACATGCTGGAGAACATTTTGATTAACAACATGGATGTTGCTTCGAGTAGTCTCGAGTGAACCATCCATCTTCTGGTGCTTGTGGAATGGAAGAATTGTGATTTCCGTTCTTTTCCTCTCAAGTTCTCAACAGTGGCGCAAATGTCTTCATGTATATCAGACATGGAGGAAATCGCCATCATCGGTCGGATGAATACTCTGCTCAGTTGTTGGTAAGCTTCAAACGCAACTATAAAGTGGTTGGAATCTGACCTCGGGCCCTTATTCCAGAAAGTCAAACCATTTTTTCTGGCCTAATGTACCATTAAAATGCCTGAGGACCTTCAGACAGCTCCATGAGATGCATTGCATGTCTTCTCCCTTCTCAGTTCCTCTCGGGGCTTCGAGCAGATTTGTAGTCGATGGAATAATTCTTGCACTATGGAAGCAGGTCAACATCCGAAGCTGTGTATTCTTGTTTTTCCACTCGACTTTTCTATGGTTTAATCGGCTATTTTGGTACTCCTTGTCAGCTTGTATACAGCAATGACAGGGGGAGTTGTAATGAAAGTAGTAGAAAGAAACATTAGAATCATTACTGCAAAGGTCTGATCATTCAAAACCTGCATAATCAAAAAACCCTAAACCCTTTCTTTATTAATGTTGGCTGCTTCTTCAAATTCATGAATCTTCCAAAAGTACAAAATTTCCTTCCAATCAAACAACATTATTTTAACTTCACCTAAGCACCAGAGTAAGAAAAGTCATCTACTTTTCCATACTTTTATTTTTTAATGGGAAATGAAGTTTCACTGGATTAATAAAAAGAAGAAAGATATATGTTCGAGGATTTGATGGTTTCTTGTAGTTTGAAGGAGCAAACAAAAAAGGGAAAGGCCAGCAAACATCTATGACCAGGGGATGGTGTCTGATTTTTAAGTTAGGTGGGGGAACCTGGCATCTTTTTCGTTCAGGTTTTGTCACTCTTTGGTAGATAGGGAAGTCGCAGATGTTATCTCTCTTTTGTATTTGCTTAAGGAGTTAGATTCTAGACTTGGAAGACTGGATGTTCGTGTGAGTGGATGTTTGTGTGTGGAGCCCGAACCCTTTGGAGGAATTCTTTTGTAAATCCTTCTTACTTGTTAGACCATCCCACTCCTTAGTAAATTTTCTTGATCTTTGGAAGATTTAGATCCCAAGGAAAGTGAAGTACTTTTACCTAGACAAGCTAACATTTTGATCGGCTTTCGAGGAGGATGCCCTCATTACTAGTTAGTTGGGTTATTTTGTTGTACTCTCTATCGGATGGTGGAGAAAGACCTAGATCACATTCTTGGAGGTGTGAGTTCGCTATATCGATTTCAAATTACTTCTTCCAAACATTTGGTTTCTTAATAGCTTAGCACATGGACACTATTGACACGATCAGGGAGTTCCTCCTCCATCAGCCCTTACGTGAGAAGGGCCAATTATTGTGGCTTGGCTTGCAAGGGTGTGCTATTTTGTGCGATCTTTGAGATGAGACATGAGTGGAATAAAAGAAAAAGTGTAGAGAGAGTTGGAGAGAGATTCTAGTGATATTTGGTTCTTCATTAAATTTCATGTTCCCTTCTGGACATCAATTTCGAATATCTTTTGTAGTTATTCCTTAGCTACAATTATAGTTGGAGCTACTTTCTTTCGTTGGGCTTAGCCTATTTGTATGCTTTGTATTTTTTTCATTCTTTCCCCATGACAGTTGTACTGTCATTCTTTAGTTGGGTGTGCTTGTGTTTGTGCCATCTTGTGGGTTTTGTGGAATGAGAGGAATAGTGGGGGTCCCCTATTTTTCATGGGCTTTGGTTTTTTGTGCGTCTGTGTATTCTTTTTTTTTTTTTTTTCTCAATGAAAGTCATTTATTTCAATAGAAAAAATTTATGACCATGCCAAGAGACATTTTAGAATTATATAAAAATCCATTGCCAACCCTATACAGAATGTTTAAGCTCCTGCTGGTGCAAACAAAATTCCAAGGGCCTCTTCCAAGCTTAATATCAAAAGGATCGACTCCATGCCTTGCATCATGGGTAGAATTCATTAATGAATCTTTTGCATTCAACCAGGGTGGACTAAGGAGGTTTTCCTAAGTATAACCTTACTTTTTGCCCAACAAACACACAGAACACTCAGATACGATAACTCAGATAAGGGCATTTTATACTTGATTCTCAGAAACTTGAATAAGAAAGATAAAAAGAGAACACAACTTTGGTGGCAATGTCGCCTATGTAACTTTATTGACAAAGTAATATACAAAATAGTGATTCAGACTACAAATCACTTGTAATTCTTACAAGACTCAAAGGAAATAGAAAGTGTCTCACAGGATTGTCCACCACAAAGGACATGGCTTGGACAATCCCCAAGCTCTTCCTTTTATAGGCGTGGATGACAGGTGGTTGGGAGCTAGGAAGCACAAATACTTCAGATTGTGCAAAGAATCGATATCAGATAAGTATCAGATATGGATACATCCAGATACGTGACAGATGCGTGATTTGAAGTATCTGAATTTTTTTTTTTTTTCCAAATACATCTACTTCCAAATACGTGAAAAGGGAATGTTGGGTCATTTTTTTTCAAATTTAAGCCCAACCCACAATCCATTTAATTTAAAAGACCACTTAAATCTAGCAATCCAAAACAAAATAGACTAAAAAAGGATAAAAATAAAAAATAATAAGAACATTAAAAGTTAGAACAAAAAAGGCAAAACACAATTAAATTTTCATTCTCCTCTCTCACTATTTAAATCATGATTCACCTCCTTCATCCTCAACTTCATTCTTCAGTATTCATCATCTAGTTCTTTCCTACCATTTGCTCTAGTTGCTCAACCACCACTCGACGTCGATGGATTTTTTCTTTTTCAAGTTTTCACTCTCTTCTTGAATCTACTTTAATCCAACTTAAAGTAAGTATTATAACAATTAAATGGGCAAATGTATCTTCAACGTATCCATATCATAGACACACACACATAGAGATATAAAATAGCGTATCTTCAACGTATCTATATCTTACTTTCTTAGAAATTGGCATATCGCCGTAGTCTATTGTATCTATATTCTATCGTATCCATATCTTGTACCCGTATCTGTATCTATGCTTTCTTAAATCTTAGGTTGGAAGAGAAATGTGAGGGGGGTGGTTAGTGGAGGTGGCTAGTCGTCCACTTCCCTTACATTTAAGGGTCCACTCTCTATGACCGAGTAACTACCCTATATTTTAGGCACCTGGCCCACGATCATGACCCACTAATGAGTAACTATCCACATCCCTGGTGTTACTCCACTCTTCCACTAACTTGGTAATTGGCCCACTACATGAACAACGACCAACTCATCCACCTTCCCCAGCTAACTGCCCGTGATCTAGGCATGACCTCCATAATTAATAGCTAAATATACATGTTTAAGGTAAGTACCCATGATCTAGGGATGATCAAGAGTAACCACTCATCTTGCATCAGTTTCACTAGCCACTCACCCACGTAGGTGCACACTTCACCACTCTTCCAGCATCCCTATCAGCATGTGTTGGACAAGTCCACGTAGCAGTAATCTTCTACCTCTAGTGCCTCTAAAAAATACTTGTCACATATCATGTACTCAAAAGCTAGCTTCCAAGGTTGTTGGGTTGCACTTTTACTCATACTAGACTGCTTTTTGCTCGAATCTAAGTAGCCTACTTGATCGTTTATGCCAGATTGCACTAAGGCTGCACTTCCTACACACGTGTGTGTTGCCTTGCTGACCGCTTTCTAAAGCGTGCCCACGACGCTTTGGTGCTACGTGCTCCCAGCCCTCCCCCTCAAGTGCGTTGCCACCCCCATTTGAACCAAGCAAGCATGCATGCACTTGATGTTGCCTATGCACTGCATGTGGGCCTAAAGCGCTTGTGAGGTTTGTGCGTTCGTGGTACACGTGCCTGCTTGTGTTGCGGGCCTATTAGCGCACACTTTGGCACTCTCACGTGTGCCATCTGCGCATCAAGTACCATGCTAACCTCTTAGCACATCGTGCCCTACGTTACACTAACCTCCTGTTAGCTTGTCCTGCACTTCCATCATGCCTTGATACCTTGGCATGTGTCTGGGCTAACCTCAGGTCAGCCCCAAGTGCACTCCTCGCCCACTCTTTAAGGCCCACTTGACCATGTCATATGCTGCAAAACTTGGGGGTCAGACAGTTTGGCATTATAACTTTCATTCATATAGCTTCCTTTTTTATTTGTCTTCTCCTTTGCAAGGAGGGTTTGTTATGTTGTTTTAGGACACTTCACGATATCCTTTTACTTTTCAAATGGAAACAAAATTTTCATTGATATAATGAAAAGAGACTTGCTCAAGATACAAAGTTCAAAATGCAAAGATACAAAGTGAACATATAAATTCAGAGATATATCCTATTTAATGAGGTAAATGCCATGTTGATATCTGACCAGAGAAATTTCCAATAGATCCTCTTTGTAGAGGGCAATTTTGTTAGGCAAAGGAATGAAAGATAAAAAGTGAACACGGAGATGTGAATGAGCGGGTAAAAGAAAGCTTGATGATACAGTGCCAAAGGACCCCGTTCTCTTCTTTGAAAGGGTATCCCGCAATAAACACATAAACAAATCTTGAGCTTTTGCCGGAGAGGTGAAGATTCAACCCAACGTTTCATTTACAAAGCCCTAAAAGAAATGTGTAAAAGCGTCGGTCCAAAACCCAGATGTAAATGTGACTTTAGTTATCTGAATCACTTTAGCATAAACAAACCAACTTGGGTATGAACAAAGACAAGGCATCCTTTTTCGTTATCGATCTACTATGTTGCAGATTCCCAAATGAAAGAATTTTACTTTTCAGGGAAGCTTTCTGTCCATATTCTAAGAAACAGTGGAGGTCCCTTTGTTTCCCAAATTCACTAATCAAAAAGTGGTAGAATTTTGACGGCATGTCGCAAAAGGGGTCGAGGAGCCAAAGCCATCAATTCACTTCTTCCTTCAGCTCTACTTCAGAAAGAAGGTTTGTTAGGTATGCCATTTGGATATCTCCAACTCTTTTAGACTTATATTTGAAAGCCCACATCCCAACTTTAAGTGGTAGGATTCCAAAAGTCTACTATAGGAGCCTTTTGCTTGTTGGTTAACCAGCAGCAATAATCAAAGAGATTTAAATATCGTTCAAAATTGTTTGGTTCTTGACATTACCTATACCCTCATAATTTTCGTTATTTAGACTTGTATACTTGGTTTGGATGTCACAGTACGGTAACTATTGAACATAATTAAATAACTTTAAAGTAAGTATTTCCCAACTACATTAAATAAGTGAATGAGCGTCTAAACCTAAAACTCTTAAATCAAATTGAAAAGGAAAATGCTCAATGTAAATAATGAAGCATCATTTGAGAGGAACGAGAACTCATGCATATAAGTTAAATTAAGTAAAACAACTACTTAAATTGTCAGTAGACATACCTTGTTAGCAAGCATGTAAAGACCAACATCCGCATTATAAAGAGTAGAAAGTCGTTCCATTTCTGGAGCTGGTCTAGAACGTAGCACTTCTTGGGGTAAGTTTGGCTCAAAAACATGTGCATTGGGAAAATTCGAATAGTATGAATTCAAAAAGCCTTGATCCCCTGGTAAATTAAAACAAAAGTGTTCATCAAAGTTTGAGACTTCTACATCATCCAGTTACCCAACCAAAAATTATAACAATTTTTCTTGTTTTTCCTTTTTTTCCTTCTCCAATAATAATAAAAAATAAATAAAACTATTTAGAATACTTCTCCAATATAACATCAAATTTAATAATCACCCATAAAAGGAAGCATAAAGTATAAATAAAATTTAGGAAGAGGATCAACTACCTCCTGTGTATGAGGGCAAAGTATTAACTTTACTCATCATGTCGTTGAAAATAGTTTCAGACGGTTCCACAACCATAACACCAGAATTCAGCCTTTCAGAATGCTTCAAGTTGGCACAAAATTTGCTACATTTGAAAAGATCTTCTATATTTTTTAACACAATTGTATCTGCATCTAGATATACCACTGCAGAGTAGTTTAAAAACAAAGAGCATCAGGACACTGTTTTTGAAAAGCTGACACACAAGAAGTACAATGATTTATCCAGCCAAAAGTCACCACATTTTAGCTTTCTTTACCCAAGTTTTATCAACAAGAACACTATAATACTATTTTTTGCATGATCTCCACATTAAGATCACAAAGTTTACCTTTTCTATAGTCAGTCATGTTAAATATTTTCAGCTTTGTATAGACACCCCAAAATCTTGATGGACGAACTTGATTAGGATTTGCCAATAAACTAATCTTTTCCACTATCCATCCATCAGCCTGCACAATTATTTTCAGCAGTAAAACATGTTATAACAGGAAAGTAATCGTTGTAATATAGAATACAGAAACACATGCATGCATGCACACAATCTTTATTCTTCTTAATGAATAACATTACTTCTATTAAGAAAAGATCAAAAAAAAATACAGACATACAAAATGAGAGCCCACAAAAGGGAGGCAAACTCCAAAAAAGGCCTCCAGTCAAGAGAAATAACACCTAAAGTATAATTACAATTGTAACTAAAGCCCACAAGGACGCATAGAATCTAAAGAGGGTGCAAACCTCACTCGAGATCTCTTGTTCCTCACACCCAAAAGTCTTCACATAATGGCACACGCCGTTGATTGCCACAAAAAAACTTCCCTTTTCGCAAAAGAGAGGATGGAGAAGGAATGGCCACTCTGCAACCCCTGCTTGGCGAAGCCTAGACCAGTTCTAAACTAGGTAAGCTAAACACAACCCCAGAAGATGTGATTAGATCCTATATTGTCCTCATGTAAAGAATACAACATAGAGAATCCATTAATTTTGGCACCCTCCTCGACACCTATCCAAGGTGCTAAGCTTTGCTTAGAAGACATGCCAAACAAAAAAGTTGACCTTCTTCTGAACTTTTACCTTTCACAATGAGGCAAAGACTAAACCACTCAAAGGAGAAGGATTAACTAAAGAAAGATAAAATAACTTACATGAGAACCCTTCCTATGGACGATGGTTCCAGGTACGAATATTTTTTCTTTCTTTCTTTTTTAATGAAAACAACTCTCACAATGCCCCTACAAGAAGGGGCTTCAACTATGCAACAAAATGCCTAAGCCCACAGAAAAGGAAGCTCCCTCCACAAGAAGGGGCTTCAACTATGCAACAAAATGCCTATAGTCTATTTACAAAAATCCTTCCAAATCAAAGCTCAAAGGGAAACATAAAAACAAACAAGGGACCAAACATCAGAAGGATCCCTATCCACATCCCTAGGCACTCTCCTATCCTGTTCACCCCAGAAAACCCAGATGATCGCCCCATAAAACCTAGATGATCGCACCCACCCCAGCACATCATAGAAAACAGTCTTTCATCCCAAAAGGCGGATTGAGGAGGAACTCCACGATCATAGCAATGACGTCTTTATATTGGGTGGTCATCAGTTCCAAGTACGAATACATCTTCTCCCAAGATTGAAGTGAAACTCCCCAAGCAAAAGGTCCACAATGTTTGATGTTTCCCCATTAACCAAAGCACGTTGTAACTTCAACAAACGAGAGGACATAAGTTAAGACAAAATCAAAACAACTGCTACCAAGTGGTTTGTCATCAAAGATGACTAGAATAACAAGGAAACAAAGAGGAAAGGAGATTATCCCCTAACTGCTTATCCTCCCAGAAAAAAGTGTTCCTCTCATTCACAACCGAGCAACTAACAAAAAGAGAGGAGCAAGGAAAGTCCTCAATGATGCCTTTCCAAGGGTTTTTATTGGATATATTCTGGTTAAAAAATGACTTTTCACTGCAAACTACCAACTTTGTAACCTTCGAGGACATTATGTTCCTCCCCTCTAGGTCTGATTCTACTTAACATGCCCACACCGATCAGGAAGAGACAAGGCAAGAGACGACATGCACACAAGAAATCTTAAAGAAAATCAGATCAAATGAGATCATACATCCATTATTCACATCAGACAGATCAGGGAGGAGGGATTCTAATTCGACAATTTCAAAACTTTTCTAAATTAGATACTTGCAAACGGTTAGGATAACTTGTTCACACTAAAACTAATCTCAAAGACAGACCTGTTAACTCCACAGCACATTTGGTTGTTAGAATACACTAAAAATTAGAATGTTCTAAGAAGGCGTTCACCACAGACTTCTACTATCAAACTATTTTTTATTGCAGATACTCCCATCTCCATTAAATTATCAGCCATTGGGAGGAAAATGCTCGAGAAAACTCCCTATCTTCATTCAAAGGATCACAATTACTCTAATTATATAAGGATCCACACACTTGCAGAATAAATCAAGATATAGGTTGAATTCGAAGTACCCAACAAATTTAACTTCAAGACTAAAATTTTCAGAAGAAAGAAAAAAAACAAAGAGAAAGTACTCATGGATAAGTTGTAGTAATAGCTCGAATTTGTTGGAAACAAAAAGCAAACTAGAAGCTAACCTCTAATAGCCTCTTAGCATACTCGGAAACTCCATCAGAAATCAAGGCCACCATGTCCTTGTTGGAGCCAGTGTCGCGAATCGATTTCCCAAGAACTCGAACACCCAAAAGAAATTCATCGCCATACAAAAGGGTAACATAAGCTTCATCGGAAGACTGTGATCCGGAAGAAGAAGCTGCTGTCACTAGAGATTGACTCAAAACCAAAGCGATTGGCAGGAAAATCCAAGCGATTGGTTTCATTATAATCTAAAAATAAAATTAATCCCCAAATTTCGTGGGAAAATTGGGAATTTTTGGGAGAAGATCAAAAGGGGAAAATCCTTTTGAAGGTTTGATGAATACTACGATCGAAAATTGAAAACTCTCTCTCTGCATGTCGCCGCTTTGACACTTTTTTGTCAGACACGTCTACTTTGAAAATCATAAACCGCAATCTCCTGTGGTTGATTCCACCCAAATTTTGCTGTATCCCATGTGAACTTTCTGACAAATTATAGAAATTAGCTATGAATTTGTATTTTATTACAAATATTACAACAATAGATGCTCTATTATAATACTTAGGGTATGTTTGGGGCATGGAGTGGGGTGGAGTGGAGTGGGCTATAATAGTCCACTCCATGTTTGTGGCAACGACTATTTTAGTTGGAGATTAGAATTAGGATTAAAATAACTTACATGCTTTTACTATTCTTTAACCCTAGAAGTATTTGTTTCAAGGGTTGGAAAGTTCGTCGACCAACTTTTCGACACCACCTCCAATGATCGTCGCCGACCAACTTTTCGACACCACCTCAGGGGATCGTCGCCGGCCAATCTCCGACCACCACCTCCGGCGATCGTCGTCGGCCAATCTTCGACCACCACCTCCGGCGATCGTCGCCGGCCAATCTTCGACCACCACCTCCGGCGATCGTCGTCGGCCAATCCCCGACCATCACCTCCGGCGATCGTTGCCGGCCAATCTCCGACCACCACCTCCGGCGATCGTCGTCGGTCAATCTCCGACCACCACCACCTCTCGGCTAACTTCTAACAACCAACTTCGACGACCACCGCCAACCAACCTTCGGTTGCCACCGATCAACCTTGAAAAATATTAATAAAAATATTTTAAATATATAACAAATCAATTAAACTTATATGTATAAATACTTTTTTTAAAAAAAATTGAAACTCATTTGTGTTTTTTTATTTTAAGAAGTTTTTAT
>JBBPDJ010000019.1:8845665-8867126 GCA_037974625.1 Cucumis cinereus
TATTTTGATTTGCCTTCGTCTTTAAAATGGTTTTAATGATTTTTACTTGAGTAGCGACCTTGGGTTAAGGTTAAAAATCTGGGGCGTTACAAACAGTATCTGGCTTCTCTCTGATAAATTGAATCCAAGTGTACCTAGAGTAATCAACTACACAAACAACCACATAGTTTTTTCTTCCAAGCTTTCCTGTTTGCATGGAACCCATCAAATCTATATGTAGTAGTTCTAGAACTTTTGTTGTGCCACACTAATTAGTCTTCTTATGGGACACTCTGATTTTCTTTCTTGTTTGACACTCTCCACAAAAGATATTTCAGTCAAATTTTAGTGGAGGAACTCCAAATATAGCTTATTCACTAATTACCCTTCTTATCGAATTCATACTAATATGTCCTTGTCTTTTATGCCATAATGTTGCTTCATCAATCTTGGACAAACTGCAAATTTCATTCTCTTCCTAAGGAGTCCATTGATAACAATTGTCAAAGAGACGAGTGTCAATCGTACTTGTAGTTGAGTTTCCATTAGTCACAGAACACTTGTCTCTAGAGAAGGTCACTTGATGTCCTTGATCACACAGTTGGCTTATGCTAATCAAATTCGCTATCAGCCTTTCCACTAGACAATCATCATAAAGAACAGGTAGATTTGACTTTATGTTATCCCCTTTTTCGAGAACTTTACCTTTAGCTCCATCACCAAACGTTACATATCCAGCACTACACTCTTTGGTTCAGAAAAAAGAGCTCGATTCGCTGTCATATATCGAGAGCATCCACTATCAAAATACTAGTCTCATTTAGACAATTTGTGGATTATAGTGATAGCAACACTACATTTGACACCCTCGGAAGAAGAATTTGGAATGGTCTTTGCATTAGTCTTCATTCTCCATTCCAGTTTTGTTCCCTTGATCCTTTGATCATAAGTTCTTGAAATCATCTCTGTTACTACTTCACTTCTGAACCTATTCTTATTATAAAGATAAAACAGTAAGGAAGAATATGTTCAGGTTTCCACAACAATGACATATCCACTTTCGTTTGGTATTTGTTTCTCGAGACACAATAGTCAACCCTCTGTCAAAGGAACTTTCTTGATTGAGCTATGACAAAGTTGATTGGTGACTTTTGCACTTCACCAATATGATCAAAGTCGATTCCTCTTTTGTTAGTTGAAGATCGTCCAGAACTTAGGGTCTTGTTTAAATCATCAAATTATGAGTTTAACATTCGTACAAACTTTGATATGATTTCCAGCTCGAAATGAGTTTCCCTAAGCTCCCTCTTTAAGTTAGATATAATTGACAACAACGGATGATTTTCATCAATTAAACTTTGAATTATGTTTTCCTACTATTAAAGTGCGATTATATCCTCTTCACTTTCGACATATTTTTTTTTGTATACTCCTAAGCAATCGTCATATCTTCTGCTATCAATTCTCCATCCAGCTGCTTATATTCATCACTGTCACTAGAACCATCCGAAATTTCACAAGCTAGTAGAGCTCAAATTTCCTCTTCATTATCACTATCTGAGATTGAATCGTCAGAAAGAGTTGCACTCATGCCCTTTTTGTGTCTTCTAATATAAGTGGGATACTCTGCTTGATAATGTCCAAATCCTTCACACTCTCTAGAACGAAATCTACGATCGTTTCTCTTTGATTGATTACTTCCTCCTCCTTCAACTTCTTTCTTCCTAGTTGACGAGTTCATGAACCTAGACACACTCACATTAGTCTAATTCTGTTCTTGATCTCCTGATCGCTTGTTAAACCTCTTGGTAAACTTCGAAAATTGTTTAGTCCAAAGAGTTATAGATTCTGCAAGATTATCTTCTGTCACTTTGTCTTTATTAGCATCAGGTTCTCCATTTGTCACAGTCTAAAGTGCTAATCCTTTACCCTTTCTGTCAGTTGAATCACCGAGGGTCAGTTCATAAGTGCACATTGAACCAAAAAGCTCATCTAGCATCATGGTAGACACATCATTAGCTACTTCAATTGTCGTGACCTTCATATTAAATCTTCTTGGTAATGAACGTAAAACTTTCTTAACTAGCTTTCCATCAGACAATTTCTCACCAAGAGCATATGACTCATTAGCAATATCTAATACTCAAACATTATACTCTTAAACGGTCTCATCATTTGACATCTTCAAAGATTCAAACTTTGTGGCGAGAATCCGTAGTTGTGATCTCTTTACTCTTGATGTTCCTTCATGAACAAAAACCTAGATATCCCAGCCTCATTTATAGAAATACACGTATTGATAAGGTGAAATACATTCCTATCAATACCATTGAATATAACGTTTAGAGCATGTGAGTTTTCAAGAGCAGCATTGTTTTCATCTTTTGTCCAACTATTCTCAGGCTTAGGACTCACAACACCATTTTCTCTAGTATTGTAAGGGGTGTCCAGTCTGTTAGAACAACTTTTCAGGTCTTATTATCAATAAATTTTAGAAAAGCAGTCATTCTAGCTTTCCAGTATGCATAGCTGGTACCATCTAGAATAAGAGGTCTTAACGTTGAACTTCCTTCAAGGATTGCATCCATTCTTGAGATTGTAAACGACCCTTGCTCTGATACAATTGAAAAAGAATAACTACAAATATCCAGGAAGTACATCGTTAGCAATGAGGCTAATAGCTCAAAAAATAATGTAGGATGCAAAGTTAAAGAAACAGATGACATAGGAACATTGGTAACTCACTTCGGTGGAACCACCTACATCTGGGGGGCTTTATACCCAATTAAGAACAATACTCTAATATAATAAGAGTCACTTGAGCTTACAGAGTAGCAACGATAAAGATATCTTGCTCTTAATACAATAAGCCTAATCAATACAAGATAGACAGAAAAATCTACTAAAGTGGACTGATATAAATTTATCTCTGTATCATAAATCCACAGGCTCCCCCTTTGTAATTTGAGGATACAGATAGGTGATAGGCTCCCCCTAACACATACAACTCTTGTCACCGTTGTTCTTCATGAATTCATCGACAGACACTCCCTGAATCAATACTTCAAATTTAGAAAAGCGTTAGGCTTCTCCTAACACACACACCTTCATTACTGTTGTTCATTATGGAGTTATTAATAGAGCAATCAACACCATACCTTACTTAGAAAACTCATGTAGTCATATAGGAAGTATTAGATCAAAACTCATACCTTCTTGAAAAGCTGTTATAGATATTTTATATCTCCACACACACACCCATACGCACACGCACACGCACACACACACACACACACACAAACGCATGCACACTTACGCACTCGCATGCGCGCGCACACACACACATTTTAAATCTTAACTATATTTTAACTATAGTTGAAATATCTTTAACTATATTTTAAATCTTAAAGATATATTTTAAATCTTGAGAATATCTTCCAATAAAATAATGTGATCCCCAAATATAAGGCTAGAATATCTTAACCATTTTTAAATCCTTAAAAGACAACTAGCGATAATAAAATGTTAAGATAATTAAAAAAAAAAAATTATCTAGCCAATTCATATTTTTAACAAGCATTACAGAATAAAGTACTCAATAATTTCTTGAAATAAAGTTATCGTCTAAATGATACAAAGGTAGATAAAGTATTTAGTGAATGTACAAACAACATGAGTTAACCCTCAAAATACAAACAAAATTCACCAAGTTTTCAAGAATATATTATCATGTGGCTATGAACTATCAATCATTCTTTATCTTTCCCTCTGGTAAGGAACCATTTTATTAACCTACGTAAATTAATAAAATATGTATCAATGTATGATTTTGTAGACACCAATAACAGTGGATATTAAGGAAATATGGAGAAGCTTAGTAAATGTAGATAAATTAAAAGACTAGAAAATAACATACCAATGGTCACTTTATCATATGGCCATGCAACCGTATTGCCGAAAGCTTCATCAAATACATGTCATTTCTAATTTTGGCCTCCACAAATACGCATTGAGTTTCTTTGATACATCAACACATACTCTAACTGCATGTGGACCAATAGAAATGTGATGAATAAGAGCAATTGGATCATTAGAAGACCATCGTCCTGCTGCAACAATCTCTCCCGAGCCATACCAATCTAATAACTTGCACTTTATTTGACTATTGTTATTGATACTCTATGAAAAGAAAAATATGAGATACTAGAATTAGAAAATGACGAGATCAAAATAATTTTTCATCCCATTATAAATAAAATTACTGATGGAGAAGATATTGGACAAATTGGAGGAATATTTGTTGGTTTAGGTGCACTGGCAGTAGCATTTAAAAGTCTCTGACTTTGTTCAACCTATGATAATTTTATATAAACCAAAAATGAAGTTAACTACTAATTAGAAAACAAGTAGTCTAGGCTACTTAAAGAAAAAAGATTACCTGTTTCTTTATATAACATGAAATAGTTGCTTTCATTTCTCTAATTTCATCTTTCATTGCTTTCATTTCTATCCTTTCCTCCTTCATCTTCAAATATTCTTTTTCAAGAACCTTATACTTGTGATCTTGTTGAGACAGAAGAGATAGTTTTGAAGGAGTCACACCAAACCCAAATCCTCTTACATGACCATGGTCGTGGCCAAGAACTTTACTCAAAGTATCATCAACGACGTTATTTATTGAAGTTATTGTCTCCGCCTCACTTTGTTCAATGCTCTCCTAGTGACAAGTATATGAAAAATTATTCAAGAAAAAGCTCACATTTCCCCTTATACTATCAAAAACTATAAGCCAATCGAAACTTTTTGAAACTCTGCGCCCCCCCATCAATGAAGTCATTCTTCAATAAATCATCAAAACATGCATGCTACAAAAGCATAGTCAAGAGAATTCATACATAAAACAGATGCTTAATTATATATATAAAAAAAGAAAATATACGAGCGTCTCAGCAACTTGTGCATTCGCCGATTTTCCATTAGTCCATAATTCAACCCTTGTAACTGAAGATGAATCTGAACTGCTTTTTTTTTTTTTCTTTCTGAAGAGTGGGATTGAAAAAATGAAACCACATACAATATGAAAGCAAAAATTGTACAGAAATCACGACCTTTACCATCTCTTCAGCCAAACGAGCATACCCTTTCCCACTACATGTATGTGGGAGTGTTTTTTCCTCATGGCTTTGTATTTTTCACTTTTCAACTACTCAAGTTAAAGACATTCAATATTCATACAGAGTAATAATAAGAAAGTGTAAGCATACACGTTTTGAAGTATAGATTTATACCATCTTTTCCCCACTAGTTATATATATATATATAAATAAATATATAATTCATCATTACTTTTTTCATCAATTACCACCGTTTTCTTCCAATTAATTACATTTGGTGGCTTAAACCATAAGCCACCAAATCACACATTTTTCTCTAAATTTCCAATTAAATTAATTAACATCTTTAAAGAATTAATCTTAAATAAACTCATCATTTAATTAATTCAAGGTAATTTAAATAAAAATTACTCAAATTTAAGATGTTACAATAATTCAACAACAATTTGTTAAAATATTGTTCATATGTTTTTAATCTCTTGGCATTGAGATTCAAATTCTTCATACCCAAAATAATAACAATATAACAACATTCATTCTTAACAAAAACATCTCAATAACGTCTATTCTTAACTTTGCAAAACTCATACATAGATATAATATTCTAACAAAAATATTATATATAGATTTATCTTTTATATTAGACACCAACCATATAATTTATAATGATCATAGAGATCCTTATTAGATGTTCGAGTTGACATTACACCATAATTGATATTAAGAGACATAAAATGATTGTAGATATGACATTACTCTAAACATGTTGTGAATTCTCACAAAAAAGAGCAACTTAAAGACTTATTGAAGGAAAAGTGTGTAAATAAGAAAGAAGAGATTTGAAGTTGGGGAAGTTTTTAAGAAGGGAGTTTAAGGTGAACAAGCTGTTGAATATCATAAGGATAAGTGTCATTGGGAAATTGGGCACTAAAGGATCTAGTTGCCAATGCCTTATATCCAAACTCTGTTGGATGAACACCGTCCATAAATAAGTAACCACTCCTATTGCTACATACTCTTCCAAAAGGAACACATTGCAAATTATCAGATTGGACTTCACAACAAGGAGCATCAGAAATTATTTGACCTGCAATATGAGTTTGAAATTTTAGTTACTGTATCACATAATTAAATTCTTTATAAATAAAAAGAAAAACATAAATAGTTATCAAACACATTGTTGTTGTTTTTAGTTCATATTACCTTGATTTGGAGGTTGAACAGTGGAAATTTGTGTAACGTCAATCATGGTAAACTTGGCATCATTGTACTGAGAATTGAGGTCATCAACAAGGGACTTGAGGGCAATATTGAAAAGTTGAGTGGCATTATTGATATTATCCACACATGGAGATCCATTGGTGTCAAAGGTGGCCCTTGCATATGGAGTACACCCTATCGGCCCCACTCCAAAAATAGCAATCTTTCTACCTCCCTTACCATACAAACTCTACAAAATATATATATATATATATATATATATTCTCAAAACAATAATATCAATTCAACTTCCATAACTTATATAATGTAAGCATATGGATCAAATATAATATGTTATTGTACTATGTATTTATGAAAACAAAATATTGACCAACTGACCAAAGAACTTTAATTATGTCAATATGTTTAACAAAAGCGAGAAGATAATATGCTAAACTCACTCGATATAATCTCTTAGATAGAAATATATTAATAAGTTAATAATGGAATGAAATAGTATTAATTGTAAGGTCTAACCTTCAATTGTGAAGAGAGTTGTTGGATTAAGACATTGGCGTACTCTTTTGTGGAAAATCGGCGACTGGTAGGATAAAAAAGTGGCATATAATAGTTATTCAGGTAATCGTTGCTACCTATCTCAACCATGTATAAACACTGTTTAAGGTATGATGTTGTAGCACTGTCATTATTTCTCATTGATCGACGGATTTGAGAAATTATAACATTATGGTTCCTCAATTGTTCGTCCATGCTTATTACTTGTCCCTACCAACAATAAACAAGATAATGTTAAAGGTTATTTTACAATGACTAGACACAGTTTTTGTATTTTCAAAACTTGTCTTCAAACTTATAGCACCACTTCTTCAGGTAACTATTCTGTTTTTGAAAAAAAAAAAAAAAAACCTATGTAAAATTGGTAAACCTTTTAATAATTTCATAGAGTTAATCCGTAAAAGTTCCAAATATTTAGCTGCAAAAGTAAATAAATATTCATAGGTTGAAGAGTTTGAAGTACCTGTGCTCGTCCAGTTTCTTTGCGAATTCCTGCCGCTCCCGATGCATAATTTACACCTTCAATAATATTGAAACCTCTTGTATTCCTAAATGGTGGGATATAATTGGAAAACTTCAAATATTTAGCTGCAAAAGTAAATAAATAATTAATTTTTACCTAAAAGTAGAATACATACATATATACATATATATTTATATATACTAATTATTTTTAATACAAATTTGAATGTTTCTACCCTTAGAAAACTGGTAACTTTCTAAATTTAAACTGAAATAAAATGAATGTCACACAAGTTTAATTGAAAACAGAAAACAGTCCACCAGTATTAAATGCCAAATTATGGCAACAAAAAAAAAAAGTTTAGTTTTAAAAATCTGATTTTATTATTTTTTTTTTCTCAAAGGAGGGAGAAATTCTTATTTAAAAAAAATTGCGGAGAAACAAGCATAGTTTTAAAAATGAAAAATAAAACACTAAGATTTAGTTTGAAAGAGCATCGTTTTTAGTTTTCGATGTTCGTAATATATGTTTGTTTTTTTCTAAATTTTGTATTATGATTTATTTTTACTTTTCTTAAATACGTGCGTTTTTTATTCTTAGTCAATTCGTTTTTTCTATTAGAAATTAAGTTTATGAAAACTACTTACTTTTCTTGGTTTTCAAATTTAGATCAATACATGGACTTTAAAAACATTTTTGGGTAGTGAATATCAAAATAAATCAAAGAACCTTATAAATTAGGTTAATCTTAAAAAATTTAAAACCAAAGATCAAATAGTTACTATATTGCAAGGTCTAAATAGTGATCAAATGCCGGTTTTTTTTTTGAAGGGACCACTTGCATAAATGATGTTTAAGTGAAAAATAATAGAATATATAACTTAAGGAGAAAATAATTGCATATATAGAAAAATAATTAATAAAAGAGTAAAAACTCTATGTGCGGCCACCATTTTGGGTGTTTCTTCTTAAATTAAAAGCTATCACTAATAGCAACCAACTATCGTTTACTATCACTAATAGCTTTCAATTTGAGAATAACTATTTCGTATACTTCTTTATGATTTTCTCACGTTGAAAGTTATTGCTGATAGCTGTAATAAAAGAATATCACTAATAGCTGCTGTCGGTTGCTATCATCGATAGCTGCTATCAATGATAACTTTCTATTTGCCACCATTAAGAGAAGAAATTGAAAAATAAAACGTAGAAACTTTTGGCTGAATTATAAACTAGATATTTACAAGCTCAACCGTCAAAATCCAAAAATTAATAGTTGTCAAAGTTTTTCATGATTTTTGTTTCCATAATTTTCTTTATATCTTTCATGTAACTTGTCTATAAAGCTTAACTTTTTCCCTTATTCTATAGGTCCCTTGTTGCAAAACAAAACAAAAAAAAAAAAAAAAAAAAAAAAAAAAAAGAGAGAAAAAAGACTTTTTTATATTACCAATTGACCCAAAAGCTTAAGCTAATGAATGAAGGTAAATTTAATATCAAATTATTTGTAACATCCCAAATTTCTTTAAGGTGATTTTTTATTTTATTTGTCAATTATCTTGTTAATTGTTGGTTAAATAAGTTGTGAATTTGTTGGTTGATTTTATTTACGATGTTTGTAGTTTAATTTGGTTTAATTTTTTTGGAGTTATTCTAGAATTTGGTTTGTTATTTTTATTTGTGAAGGGCGAGAGGGAAGCGAGTTTAATGCAAGAAAGAGAAAAAATGGATTTTAAATGAGGAGAGAGAGGAAAATGATTATTAATAAGGAGAGAGGAAAGTGATTAATGATGAGAAAAGAGAAAGATGTGGTAGATTTGGAAAATAAGAAAAACAACAAATGAATAATAATGATAATAGTATTTTATTATTACTATTATTATTTAAAGGAGTCTCGGGCCACGTGTGATTCATCTTTCGCATCTCTAACCCTAGCTGCCGCTCCTCTTCCTCTTCGTCCTTCTCTGTTCTATTGAATCCACACCTTTGGCAGATAAGGTGTGGAAGGTGGTTTGGATTGCATGCGTTGTGGCGTTAACTTTGGGTTCTTGTATAGCTATTTGTATGGATTAAACATGACCTACCGTTCTATGGATTATGTTAAATGTTACATGAGAAATAAACTGTTGTTCTGATTGCTATGTTTATTGATTTGGTTTTGGCGGATATGGTGTCCGTTAACTTCATCTAATAACTTTATGTCCTTTGTGGTGGGATGAGTTGACAAGCCTGTGTGGCGTATGTCACGAGGGTCAGGTTAACAAGCCTATGTGGCATATTGTTCCGACATGATTGCTTTTGCATGTGGTCCCATCGGTTTGCTAGAACGACCATGGCATTGGGCTTATGGGATGTATGGGTTAAAAATCCTGACATTGGACTATATGGACGTTCCTACCAAACCAATTGATTGTGTGTCGTAAAGTACAAGTTAATAGAAAAAGTTAATGGTCACTTAGTGGGATCAGTAGTGAGTCCCTTACTGGGTATATTTTTATACTCATCATTTCTGTGTTGTGCCTGTAAACTGGGTATAATTTTAGACCGGCGAGGAATAAGGAAAACTATGACCATACTGTGGGGGACCATGAGACCTTTTGCTTCCGCATTGTGTTTTCTGACGCCTTTACTGTTTATCTGTTTTATTTTATTCGTCATAACATTTGATTTAAAAAACTGTTTTAGAGATCCCGTTTAGGCATTTTTGTTTTTAACTAAGTATTTATTTTTTAATGATATTTTAAATGGTTATTTTAATTAAATAAAAGTATTTGATTTGTTTTACATCCGTCTTTGAAAATTAATTTTACTTGTTTTAATTAAGTAACAGCCTATTTCGGTTGACTTACGGTGTAAGTCTATGGTTTAGGTCCCTATGGTCACTATGGTTCATTGTCCTCGCCAGGTACGTTTTCTTACTTAAGTTGTTGGTTATGCTTATTTACTGCCTGTAAACAGGAAATAACGTGGATCATTGGTAGACTTTGTTTCTTATGACGTGGTGATAGTTTTAGGAAATGTCGCCGCATCGAGGTGCTAGGAGAGGTGGACGGAGTGGACGAGGAGCAGGTCGAGGTCAACCTGCTGAGCCAGCAGTGTATCCCACCGCACTTGTCATGCAAGCTGACTTGGCTGCTCTAATAGCACAGTTGGGGGCAAACTATTGCAACGATCGTGACAGCAGATTTGGCACATTTTCAGCCGGCTCCGGCCGCACCTGCCCCAGATCAAGCTGCACAAGTTGTACTTGAGAACCTGTTGGACCGCCTGTCGACAGAGGCAAAGCATCTGAGAGATTTTTTGAAGTATAATCCTGAGACCTTTGAGGGGTCACTGAAAGATCCTTCCAAAGCAGAATTATGGTTGTCGTCGATCGATGACATTTTTCGTTATATAAATTGTTCGGACAACTAGCAGATCTAGTGTGCAACGTTTATGCTTAGGGACTAGGCCATTGTTTGGTGGAAGTTCATTGAGAGAATGTTGGGCGGGAATCTCCGTAATATTACATGGGAGCAGTTCAGGGAGTGCTTCTATTGGAAGTTCTTCTCTCCCAATCATCCTGATGCCAAGCGTCAGGAATATTTAGACCTGAAGCAAAGGCAAATGTCAGTGGAGGATTACGATAAGGAGTTTGACATGTTGTCTCGTTTTGCTCAAGAGGTGGTCGCGATAGAAGTGGCCCGAGCTGATAAGTTTGTGAGGGATCTGAGGAAGGACCTCCGAGGCTTGGTCAGATCATTTAATCCTGCCACTCATGCAAAAGCCCTGCGTTATGCTATTAGCGCAAGCGATCAAGAAGATAATTTTCTAGAGAAGCTGTTAGAGAAGGAACCCTCCTCGAGACAAAAGAGAAAAGTTGAGGACAAGCCAGCGGAAGTTCCACGGAAGAGTCCAAGGATAAGAGAGGCACTGGGTCGTTATCGAGAGCGGTTTGTAGAGGTTGGTGCCACTGTGAAAGAGACACCGTCTTGTGGTAAATGTGGAAAGAGTCACTTAGGTTCCTTCTGGATCGAGGGTAAGGTTTGCTTTGCATGCAAGCAACCGAGACACATGGCCAATAGTTGCCCTAATAACTCTTCGGTAGCTGCCATGATTCAGTCAGCTAGTACCTCTTAGGGAGGTGGAAATATGCAGCAGGGCTGAGTTTTTGCCACAAATCGGCAAGGGCAGAGAAGGCAAGCATTGTGCTGACAGGTACGCTCCCATTTTTTACTTTGGGTCATCTCATTCCTTTATCTCTTCAGTTTGTGTAGAATATGCATGTTTGGAGGTTGAACCTCTTGATTTTGTGTTGTCTGTGACTACTCCATTTGGAGAAATTATGTTGTCTGAGGAGAAAATTAAAACATGTCAGATAGAAATAGAAGGTCATGTGCTAGATGTAACTTTGCTAGTTCTGAACATGCGAGGTTTTGATGTGATAGTAGACATGGATTGGTTGACTGCTAATCATGCTAGTATAGATTGTGCTCGTAAGAAGGTGATCTTTAACTCTCATACTGAGGCAAGTTTTAAATTCAAAGAAGCAAGAATTGTGGTGTTGCCCAAGGTGATTTCGGCTATGAAAGCCAGTAAGCTGCTAAATCAAGGTACTTCGAGTATCTTTGCCAGTGTGGTGGACACCAGGAAAGCCAAAGTTTCCTTGTCGTCTGAGCCTGTGGTGAGAGATCACCCTAATGTGTTTTCTAAAGACCTTTCAGGTTTGTCTCCTAAGAGAGAGGTTGATTTTGCTATTGAGTTGGAGCCAGGTACTAAGCCTATATCTAAAGCTCCGTACAGAATGACTCCAGCTTAGTTAAAAGAGATGAAGCTGCAGTTGCAAGTGTTACTTAGGGTTTCATCCGACCGACTGTGTCACTGTGGGGTGCGCCAGTTTTATTTGTCAAGAAGAAAGATGGGTCTATGCGTCTGTGTATTAGTTACAGAGAGCTGAACAAAGTAACGGTCAAGAACAAATATCCTTTGCCCAAAATTGATGATTTGTTTGATCAGTTACAGGGAGCTACGGTTTTCTCAAAGATTGATCTTCGTTCGGGTTACCATCAGTATAGAATAAGGGAGAGTGACATTCCCAAGATTGATTTCCGTTCGCGATATGGACATTATGAGTTCATAGTGATGTCGTTGGGGCTGTCGAATGCTCCTGCAGTGTTTATGGATTTGATGAACAAGGTGTTCAAGGATTTATTTTACACCTTTGTGATTGAAGACAGAGGCGGAAAATGAGGAGCATTTGAGGAAGGTTTTGGAGACTCTATGATTGAAGCAGGTATCTTTACTCGGTCATGTCGTATCTAGAGAAGGAATTTCAGTGGATCCTACCACGATTGAAGCGGTTACCAGTTGGCCTCGACTTTCTACTGTTACAAAGGTTGGTAGTTTATGGGATTTAGCAGGATATTACCGACGATTTGTGGAAGATTTTTTACACATTCCCACTCCTTTGACTCGGTTGACCACGAAGGGAGTTCCTTTTGTGTCGAGCAAGACTTGTGAGAGTAGTTTTCAGAATCTATTGCAGAAACTTGTTACTGCGCCTATGCTGACAGTGTTGGATGGTTCAGAAAGCTTTGTGATTTATAGTGATGCCTCAAAGAAAGGGTTGGGTTGTGTGCTGATGCAACACAAAAAGGTAGTGGCTTACACGTCTCGTCAGTTGAAAGTCCATGCGCAGAATTACCCCACCCATGACCTGGAGTTAGCAGCAGTGGTTTTTGCATTGGAGATTTGAAGATATTATCTGTATAGGGAAAAGATACAAATCTTCACCGACCAAAAGAGTCTTAAATACTTCTTCACCCAGAAGGAGTTGAATATGAGACAACATAGGTGGCTGAAGTTGGTGAAGGACTATGACTGTGAGATCTTATATCATCCAGGTATGACAAATGTGGTAGCTGATGCTTTGAGCAAAAAAATAGCTCATTTAGCAGCTCTCATTACCAGACAAACTCAGTTGCACCAAAATTTTGAGTAAGTCGATATTGCAGTTGCAGTGGGGAAAGTCAGCTCACAGTTGGCACAGTTGACTGTGCAACCATCATTGAGGCAGAGGATTATTGAGGCTCAAGGTGGTGACCAGTATCTAAGTTTGAAGCGCCACCTACGAGAGGCAGGTCAAGCGGATGATTTTTCTGTATCTTCTAATGATGGTCTCCTGTTTGAGAAACGCTTGTGTGTCCTAGTCAACAACGATGTTAAGAGGGACTTGTCTGAAGCTCATAACTCTCCGTTTGCCATGTATCCTGGAAGTACGAAGATGTACCAGAACTTGAAGTGTTTTTATTGGTGGCCTCATGAAGAGGGAAGTAGCAGAATTTGTTAGCAACTGGCTGGTTTATCAGCAGGTGAAAACACCAAGGTAAAAGCCAGCAGGTTTCTTATAGTTTCTTGGAGTTCCAGAGTGGAAGTGGTAGAACGTATCGATGGATTTCATTACAGGGTTGCCTAGGACAGCAAAGAACGACATTGTGATTTGGGTTGTTGTGGGTAGACTCACCAAGTCAGCACACTTTATTCCAGGTAGATCTACGTATACAGCAAACAAGTGGGCTCAGTTGTACTTGAAGGAGGTGGTGAGGTTGCACGAAGTTCCTGTGTCGATTGTTTCTGACAGGGATGCTCGTTTCACCTCTAATTTCTGGAAAGATCTCCAGAATGCCTTGGGCACATGGTTGGAGTTCAGTACAGCCTTTCGCCCAAAGTCTGATGGTCAAACTGAATGTTTGAACCAGACATTGGAGGATATGTTGCGAGCTTATGCACTAGAGTTTTCTGGGAGTTGAGACTCTCACCTTCATTTGATGGAGTTCGCTTACAACAACAGCTGATACGCTACCATTGGCATGGCGCCATTTGAAGCCTTGTATGGTAAGTGTTGCAGGTGTCCTGTGTGCTGGGATGAGGTTTGTGAGCAGAGGTTGATTGGTCCTGAGTTGGTGCAGTCTAGTAATAAAGTTATTCAGTAGATTAGAGGCCGCATGAAGACAGCTCAGAGTAGACAGAAGAGCTATGCAGATGTGAGACGGAAAGACCTGGAATTCGAGGTGGGTGATAAGGTGTTTTTTAAGATAGCACCTATGAGGGGTGTTTTGAGATTTGCAACGAAGGAAAAGTTGAGTCCCCGGTTTATTGGACCATTCGAGATTATGAAAAGAATTGGTCCTGGGGCATACCGGTTAGCGTTACCACTATCCCTCTCTGTAGTTCATGAAGTTTTTCATGTCTCAATGTTGAGGAAGTATGTAGTTGATCCGTCGCATGTCATCGATTATGAGCCCCTAGAGTTCAATGAGAATTTGAGCTACGAGGAGCAACCAGTTGAGATTCTTGCAAGGAAGGCGAAGATGTTACGCAACAGGAATATTGCCTTGGTAAGGTTTTGTAGCGAAATAAGCAAGTGGAAGAAGCTACGTGGGAGCAACAAGACGACATGAGAGCTCGATACTCAGACTTGTTCGAGGATTAGAACTGCCGAGGATGAAAGTTTCTTAAGAAGGGAACACTGTTACATCCCAAATTTTTTTAAGGTAATTTTTTATCTTATTTTTCAATTATCTTGTTAATTGTTGGTTAAGTAAGTTGTGAATTTGTTGATTGATTTTATTTGGGATGTTTGTAGTTTAATTTGGTTTAATTTTTTTGGAGTTATTATGGAATTTGGTTTTTTATTTTTTTCTGTGAGGGGAGAGAGAGAAGTGGGTTTAATCGAAGAAAGAGAAAAAAAGGTTTTTAATAAGGAGAGAAGAAAGTGATTATTAATGAGGAGGGAGGAAAGTGATTATTGATTAGGAAAGAGAAAGATGCGATAGATTTGGAAAAGAAAAAAAATGAAAAATAAATAATAATGATAATAGTATTTTATTATTATTATTATTATTTAAAGGAGTCTCGGGCCGCGTGTGATTCATCTTCCTCATCACTAACCCTAGTCGTCGCTCCTCCTCCTGTCCACCCTTCTCCGTCGTGATTCGCTGTCGCGCAGCACCCCACGCTCAGCACGCTGAGCAGCCAACGTCGAACGCGCCGAGTAGCCCACGTCAAGCGTCACGCGCCAAGTTCGATGAGCTTTCTAAGCCGCGAGCAGCGAAGCTTCTGCTACGCTGCTGGTGTATCGTCGTGTATTGCCTCTGCCACCGGCAGCCGTCAACTTCAGTCCGTCGTCGAACACCGTCACCACAGCTGGTTGTGGGCGTGTTTGGTAAAGTTTTGGAAGAATTTAATTTGGGTTTTAGGGTACCCAATAAAGATTTATTTGAGGAATTTTCTTTGATTAAATTGGGTGTTTCTTTTATTGGTTGAAGAATAAAATTGAAGAAGTAATTTGGAGTATTTGTGGTGTAATTGAATTGTAGAATTTTGTCTATGAATCGACTTGGTTTTCGTCGACCAATTTGTAAGTTTGGTAAGGAACCAAATTGAAAGTTTGTGGTTATTTAATTAATAATTTTATGAAAAAAATTGTTAATTAAATTATTATGTGTAGGTTGAATTCGAAGCTTTTGTGGATTTCATTCGTAGGATTTTTCCCACGAATTAATTGGAGTTTCGTCTTGATTGGTGAGTTTGGAAGCAGTTATTGAAGAGTTAGAATTAATTAATAATTCTTTATGGGGAGAAGTTATTAATTAAAAGTTTTGTGTGTTTAGGGTCAATTGAAGGCTACTTTGAGCTAAGAAAATTTCTGTAATTTGAGGTAAGGGACACTTCCACTGAATCCACCCCTTAGAAAGATAAGTGTGGAAAGTGGTTTTGATTGCATGCGTTGTGGCGTTAACTTCGGGTTCTTGTATAGCTATTTGTGTAGATTATGCATGACCTGTCGTTCTATGGGTTTTGTTAACTGTTACATGAGGAATAAACTGTTGTTGTGATTGCTATGTTTATTGATTTGGTTTTGTTGGATATGGTGTCCGTTAACTTTATCTAATAACTTTGTGTACTTTGTGGTGGGATGGATTGACAAGCCTATGTGACGTATGTCACGAGGGTCGGATTAACAAGCCTGTGTGACGTATTGTTTTGACATGATTGCTTTTGCATGTGGTCCCACCGCTTTGCTAGAACGATCTTGGCATTGGACTGTATGGGTTAACAATCCTGGCATTGGGTTGTATGGACGTTCCTACCAAACCAATTGACTGTGCGTCGTAAAGTACAAGTTAATAGAGAGAGTTAATGGTCACCTAGTGGGATCAGTAGTGGGTCCCTTACTGGGTATATTTTTATACTCATCCTTTCTGTATTGTGTTTCAGGCAAAGGTAAAAAGGGACCGACGAGGAACAAGAAGAACTAGTGACCATACTGTGGGGGACCATGAGACCTTCTGCTTCCGCATTGTGTTTTCTCGCGCCTTTACTGTTTATCTGTTTTATTTTATTTGTAGTAACTATTTGATTTAGAAAACTGTTTTAGGGATCCCGTTTAGGCATTTTCATTTTTAAGTAAGTATTTGTTTTTTTTATGACATTTTAAATGGTTATTTTGATTAAATAAAAGTATTTTATTTGTTTTACATCCGTCTTTCAAAATTAATTTTACTTGTTCTAATTAAGTAACGACCCAAATCTATTTTGAAATTCGGGGCGTTACGTTATTTAACATTATTCATCCTCATTTGTGGGCTTTAAAATATGAAGAAGATCCAACAAATGAAAAGTAATTTTAATTGGTGATGAAACAAGGTTGAACACATAACCTCCTTAGATCATTGCTCTAACACCATCCTAAATCATTGGTTGACCAAAAAATTTAAGTTGATGTGTGAATTATGAAATTAAATTTAATATCATATCATTTAACAGAAACAACTGTATAATTTGAAGCTATTCAACTCGTGCGCATGGTACAAGAGTAAGGTTTATGAATTGTGTACACCTAGTTTTGGATGACACATGTGTAGCATGTGTACACACAAGTTCAAAATTCTACTTAAGCAAGCAGATTGTATTCAAAGTGGAAAGATACTTAGGTGCATTTTAAGTAGTACATCTCACCAAATTATCCAATCACAATTTTTCATGTATTAAATTATTCTTACTCATTTTTAAAAAGATTTTAATTATTTTTTCTGTGTGTAATGAAAGTTTGAGACATCAGATAGATGATATCTAGGATGCAACTAACTACTACTTTTCAAAGTGTTAAACCATGTTAAGTAAGTGGTATGCATGGCCCATACACACAATTGTTTTTACTATATTAATATTAATGTTAATGTCTATAAATAAATGGGAATTAATTTCTATTTAAAAGCAATAAAGATGATTAATTTCTCCTTCAAAGTTTCAACATATATTAGTTTCAAGTTAGAGAACTAGAAACAAAATTATAAAAGTTAAAAAAATCACTTACATATTGCATATAAAAGTTAGGGCTACTTTTCAAACAAAGTAAATTGAATAAAATATTTATAAATATAATAAAATACGTCGGTCTATTTGTGATAGACCATGATAAACTACTATATGTATCTATCATAACACAGATAATAGTCTATCATGATAGACACAAATGATATTCTAGATTGTGATATTTTGTTGTATTTACAAATAGTTTAGTTCATTTTTGTCATTTTAAATAATTTTCCTTAAAGTACAAAAAATAACGATATATTAGTAGAGTAAATGAGAGTAGGGAAGAACAACAAACCAATAAAATCAGGAAGGTTTCGACCATTAGAAAATCTTCCGGTGGTACCTTCTGCAAAGTCGATACCATAAGGTCTATAATTTGCTTTTGCTCTAGTTACAAGATCATTGTTGTTCCCATTATCTGCCAAAGAGTCACCAAATATGAAGTAACAAGGTAATTGAGGTTCTCCAAAAACCCTAGTTTTACCTTCCAAGCTTAACACTATGACATAAACCACAATCAAATATGTCATATGAGACTTCATGTTTACGTGACAATTATGGGTTATGTGTGCATCCACCTCTTTACATCCATATTATGGACATACTATATATATATATACATAAAATAGGAGGGAGGAAAGAAACTCTCTTCCCATTTTGTCATTTTTTCTTCCTTTTTTTAAATTTAATATCCATTATTTAATTAAAGCAAGGGATATGATGGAATATGAATCAATGCCTTTGACTTTCACAAAATGCAATATATCCCAAACTTCAATACAAAAGTTTGAACTTGTTAATTCCCATTTCGTCCTTTTATTTTTAATTTTATAGTTAATCCAAACAAGTGATGTAATATGAAAGAACCTCTTTGACTTTTAAAAATACTATTTATTACCCTAATTTTAATGCAAAAACTAAGTAATTGGATTTCTGTTTTGACAATTTCTAGTAATTTTGTTTTTTACAAATATTGGTAAACCACACGCTAACATAAAAATTGATTTGATGTGACAAACAATAAATAGAAGTAGTAAATAGCCTATTTTCAACCTAGTCTAGAATGGAGGTGTGTTTTAAAAGTAATATTAATTGGTTTAATAACACAAAAAATGGACAAGATTATTTGAAAAGTACAAAAAATGGATTGAATCTCAATTTGTTCAACCAAACAACTCAAAAATTAATTTCTTCATTTTAGAATTTTGTTAGTTTATGTTAAGTGGTTGTTTAAGGGCTTGTAATGGAACAAACTTGTAATGTAATGTAATATTATCCAAAGACCTCATGTTTAGATTGAGCGTTTTGGGTCCGATTAGTATTACCAAACTTATTTCGTTTCTAAAATTTTCAATCCAACTGTACTTTCCAACGTTTTCACGCTCCACGATCACATTTCTTTTTGACCCTCGATTCCTCATTCATTCCATCAACTCTCAGATTTCCAATAATTCAGCTGGTTACATTCCAAACTCCCAAACAACCACTAATTGTGATATTTGATGTATTTTTTATGTTTATTTGTAGGAATCGAGCATTTGGATACAATTACAATAATTTTAAAGATTGTTGAAGAAAAAAGGCTTAGGAAGGGAAAAATAGTACTAAGGCCTGAAAAAGGGTTAAAACAAGTGGAAAATGAAGTATTGGTGCTAGAGAATTTTATATTTTAAATAGTATAGTGTTGCATGCAGCACCTCGATTAGTCGAACACACCATCTTTCTATGATGGGACTGCGGTGCTACGACACTTTCATCCCTATTTATTTGTTATTTTTCATTTGGAATTGGGCAAGTTCGATTAGGGCCTCCATGAGGATGATCGATAGCCAATTTTTAGAAAGAGGTGGCGACTTGGAGTTTTCATAAAAGTGATGATCGAGGAGATCGTTGGAGGACAATTTTAAGCTTGAGGATGCGAGTCAAGAGTATGACATGCTTCTCTTTCCCTCCATAGTATTCTTTTTCTTTATATTTTGAATATGTTATGGACTCGCAACATTTTTATTATACAATGAGTCTCGTTGAGTTCATAGTCCTTCGGGTTTTGATGTAGTTTTTGAATTGTTAAAACTATTTGATTGTTTCTTTGGTTTGATTAACGCATAGACTATTTTAGCACGTGTTGAGTTTATTGCTTTCGAATAATTGGCCACTGTATTCAGATGACATTTACTTGATGTCTTGCTTGAGAGAGGACATTAGGTTAGGTCTAGCATGTTACACTATTATTCAATTATACACGAAAGTGATCGAAGACTAATGCAAATTAACAATGAATAGACTTAATGTTGTATCTAGTTAATTAATGACTTGATAAAGAGTTAAATGGTTAAGTGTTAGAAAGAATTGAGTTTCAGGCAGGATACATGAATATTAAACTTCTAGATACATAGGAGTTTGAAGCCTATCTAGAGAGCATTATTCACATTAAGTCTACAAATAGTCTAGGATCATATCATAGGCTTTCGGCGTTTTTGTCTGGCAGTAGAATGCAAGATTTCCACCTTGTTATAGATCGTGTATAGAAATCATTACAATGATATAATGATGGACTTTTCTCAAATGAGGAGAAAGATATCTTCATTAAGAGTGTAGTTGAGGCTACTTCAAAGGCCCTCACGACTATAGTGTTTGAGGGTCACCTAGTCAATCTAGGATTACGGATTTTGTAAACTAGGACAAGTAGGAAAAATAGTTGGCATGTATATGATGTATGCCCTAGTTTATTGTATTCTGTTTTCTCACTTAAACTTGACATTTGTATGTTATACTACTAGAGTTTTAGTCCAAGTGGGAGTATGTTGGATTTTATGTCTTAAAACTCATGATTTGTGAATGTTAAACTATTATATTATTCAATAAAGTAGTTATTGAAGTATTGTTTGATAAATTGTTATTGAATAAAAGATATGCTTGTTATAAACTCAGAATCCAATAAACAAGATTCCTTGCTATAGTATGAATACTCAAACTTTATGTATTGACATAAATGTGGATCAAGTTTGAGTAATAGTCTAAATTATCAATATAGGATAAGATTGGGTGTCTTATTTTGGCGACACTATGGATGTGGCCCACCTTGTATTTAGTAAGAGCGAAGTGATCTTGAGACGCTCATGTGGAACATGTGAGTGAAGGCGTCCTATGCAATGAGTTTGTATAAGATCGAACCGTTAAATTGTCACTTTTACTTTATAACATCGTTAACTTATTAAAACTGACTATTTCAACTTTGATGTGTTAGATAACTCGGCCTTGATCATAAGTTTATAAACTCATGTTTACTCCGGATTATCCTTAGGCTTGTATAGGTGACGGCAGCTCAACAGCACTTGTCCGATAGACCTCCCATTTCAAAGGTAAGACTAGGCGGATAGCTGGAGACGTAGGGTGTAAGACGAAATTCACCCATGCCCTCTTTTAGGGTTAGTATATAGATTATTTTCTTAAAGTGAAGACTTCTGATCTTAAACAAAGGGGCTCTGTCCTCTCATGAGCCAAAGAGGGATTCAATTGATAGGTTCGACCATAAACCAATTGTTCATTAGAGAATAAATTGAGGCTTATGCAACAAGATGTAATCTCGGGGGTAAAATGAAAAATTGTCCAGCCGAGATTACGAACAACTTGTGAAGGGTTGACTTACAAATTGTGGTTATATCAGGTAAACACTGTAACATCCCAAAGATTTTTTTTTTAGTTTTAGTTAAATTGTAATTTTATATTATTATTCATCTTATTGTTTTTGGTAAAGTTATATTTTTGGG
>JBBPDJ010000019.1:8867226-8897319 GCA_037974625.1 Cucumis cinereus
GAAAATTATATGTTGAACAAATGATACATAATAAAATAAAGAATTAAATTACCTCAAAAGTCTACTTTGTAGAACCCTAGAATCATCAATAAAATGTGCAGTGATTGCCATGTATCCTTTATTCTGACTTGTCGCAGTCCACATGTTCGTAGTAAGAGCAACCCTACTTTTATTGTTATCCAAAAAGTTCATTGTTTTAATTCACTTTTCTTCATAAATTTTTATTATGTCTCTCCTTCTCGTTGTTCTTGAAACCATTTTAAACATTGGTTGAACACTACTAAAAAATTTTCTAAATCCTTTGTGTTCAACCATGTTTATAGGATATTCATGTAAAATGATAGCATATGCAAGGTCTCTTTTAGAAGCTTCATAATAAAAGAGGGTTGTAATTAATAAACATATTCGGGGAGGGGCGGGGCGGGGCCGGGGACGGGGAATCCATTCCCCATCCCCATCCCTGAATTGGAAGTGGGGAAAAAAATTTCCCCACTCCTTCCTCCATTCCCCATTGGTTCGAGGAATCCCTGCCCCGTTTGGGACGGGTCCCACGGGGCCCCTACCCCACAAATTTTTTGAACATCTCTATGTGAGAGCTATTCTCAGCGTGTATTTAGTACATTCTGCAATGGTTGACCGACACATGTGGATATGGTGTTCAGATTGTTATTGTGGTAGGGACTGAATATGCATGAGCACAGTTTGACCACATGTTCTTTAAGAATAGGGAGCATGCAAGAGCTATTCTCGGCAGTGTATTTAGTATGTTCTGTTATGGTTGACTGGCACATGGTACATGTAAGCTCTTGTTCCATTCTCTTTCTATTTATACTAATGTTTCTTTAATTACGAAATTTAGTTAGAAATACATTTTAAGGTTTCCTAATGGTTAAAATATTCGATGAGAAATTGCAGAATTCAATTTAATTAGATGATGAGGAAAAATCTAGAGAATGGAAAAATTGAGTTATTCTTAAGTTAGAGGGGCATTATGGACATTTTCCAATTATTATTATTAATAAAACTAATAATAATAATAATAACGAGGGAAAAGAAAAAGAGGAAAACCTTCTTTCTTCTCCCTTGAGGCCGATGGAACCCCCCTCAAAACTCACTATTTCTCTCGAATCTTCTTCGTCTCTCTCTCCCTCCACCGAACGTCGGTCACTTTTTTCTCGAAAACTGTCGTCTAGCGCTGCCCTCTGACGATAGCTTTCTCCTTCGCCATCGTCTCTCGCTCGTTGACCTTTCCCATCATTTGGTTCGCTGGAAGATAACCAGTACCAGCGCGCTGCCATCGATCTAAGTTGTCGTCACTCTTCTCCGGTGCTATCCCTACGACCGACACGAGACAACTTGCTGGTGATTAGTATTCATTGTCTGTCAATTTTTCCTTCAAATTTGTAGCGTATGATAAGTTTTTCACAATTCAAGTTATTAGCATTGATTTTTGAATAACCATAAAGGTTAGGTGGAGTCTAACAATACTTATTATGTTTTAGATGAAAAAATTGAGCATATGAATTAATTTAGTTGCTGTCCAGCCGATAGAATGCTCGATTTTAGGCGTTTTGGACATAAACTTAGCAAACAACTCAACTTTCTTAAATGGGTTTTGGATATACATTAAGTTTCAGTGTTGATTTTGATTTACCCATGATTTTAAAGTGCTGGATTTGAGTTTAGAAGGTCGTATAGTGCTGTCCAACTGAACTAAGGTGAATTTGACATGCTTTCGGTAAGGTTTTGGGTGTTTTTACCACGCTTATGAACATTTAGGACAAGTTAAATAGAGTATCTTCATGCCTCGATCTAGGTTAGAGGGATAATCTGGAACGGGTGTGACAGTAAAGACTGGAAGGTAAATATGTGTAATCTCAGTTTCGCTGCGTGTTTCATCATTGACTTGAACACGTGTGAGCTATTCTCGATCGTATATTTGCCATAGCCTTTGGAGTTGATCTGGATATGGACAGTTTTGAGTAGATTTTTTTAATTGGATATAGGATATTGGATATAGGGGTGTATTGTGATAAAAGACCCATTAAATTGGCCTAAGTTGGATACTCACTTGGTTAAGAATCTAGATTTGAAGTCTAAGAATTAGTATGGAAGGGTTAGTCTAACTAAGGCGATGTGAGGATAACTTAATGACCTTGATCATTGTTTATAGGTCGCACCGAGATTGAAAAAGCTTATAATTCTAGAGAATCGAGTTGTTGATTGTAAGTGGTTTCTTTCTATGTACAATCTACATATATGTTATTTTATGATATGACTTGAAAATTGTCGTGGCATAAGCTTCTTTATGACTGTGCTTTCATTAATGTTTTAAATGATGTTCTTATTTTCCATGTTTTATGAAAGTAAATGAAATCATAAATGTGTTGCTGACCATGTTTAGTTTTAAAATTGAGTTATGCGATATTTATGAGAAACGAGTTGGTGATTACCCTTGACTACATGAATGTGTTTCCGTAGCACCACCTATGGTTGTCAGGTAATTGTGGGGCTGAAAGAGGTCCTGACCAAAGATCCAAGAACCTGAGCCTAGGTGAGGACATGGAAGATCTTAAGATTGGGTTCAAGCCTAGATTTAACCCATGAAGGGTGGCTCTATGTGCACATAGGAGCATGAATATCGAGATTTGTGGATATGTGTTCGGATTTTCACCATGGTAGGAGCTAAATAAGCGTGAGCTCAGTTTGGTCGCATGTTCCTTGAGGATATAGGACATGTGTGAGCTAATCTTGGATGTGTATTTGGTACGTTCTACTATGGTTGATCGACATGTGGATCTGATGTTCGTATTGTCACCATGGTAGGGAATGAATAAGCGCGAGCTCAATTTGGCCGCATGTTTTCTGTGGATATGGATCATGTGTGAGGTATTCTCAACCATGTATTTAGTATGTCCTGCTATGGTTGACTGGTGATTGATATGGACCAATGGTAATATGGGAGAGCTAAGTCTGGCCACATGTTTTCATCGTCGATTAGAACATGTGTGAGCTACTCCTGACACCATATATGTTGTGGTTTTTGGATAGGATTGGGTAGATTATAAATATGCACATACTACTACTTTATTTTAATTGCTTCAGAAGTTAATTGCGGTTTTATGTTTCTTTTTAATGAATGACTTATAATATCATTTCTATTTACTTGCCACTCACTAGGCATTAACTCATGTTTTTAATGTTTTTTTCCTAGGGTAGCGGTCAAGTTTCAGGTGCCAGTTGAGCGCCTCCCACTTGTAGACATCCTAGCATAGTATGTATATAATTTTGAGTGTATCATGAGGATGGTCTAGTAGTAGCAGTGATTTATGTTTAAAGGATATTTGAGAAAATTTGATGTTGGGTGTAGTTTGTTTTGTAATTAAAATTTAAAGATTGAATGTAAACTTTGTTTGGGATGCTGGACTATTTTGGTGGGTGTGTGGTGAGACACACTGGTTGTCACATCGAGTTTGAATGACATAGAAATGTAAATTTTCTCCCATTCTCGGTTGGGTTAGTCCGTTTTTAGGGGAGGTGCTGCTAAAATTTTTATAGAATTTGTTTTGTAAAAGAGTGTTTTACATGTCTTTACCTCGAGAAAAACGTTTAATAGAGTATCTTCATATCTCGATCTAGGTTAGAGGGATAATTTGGAATGGGGTGTGACAGTAAATACTGAATGGTAAATGTGTGTGATCTCAATTTCGCTGCGTGCTGGGCAAGGGTAGATGTTGCTTCTGTCTTTGGGCCTCTTGCAGTATGAATCAGGGTACTGACTTAATGGAGATCAACTGTTACCTAGTAGAGCCAGTAGAGAGATTCCTTACTGGGTATATTTATATTCTCACCCGTTTGTGTTCTCTGTTTTTCAGGCAAATGTAACAAAAGACTGGCAGGGGACAAGAAAGACCAGTGACCACGCCACAGGGACCACATGGATGTTGCTTCCGCGTTTGGGTCTTATACATTTTTGAAACTTTATGGATTTGTAATTCTTTGTTAAAACTTGAGTTTTATTTGATGTTTGAATTTTTTGAAAAAGTGGGATCCTGTCATAGTCGTTTTCCAGGTTTTGGTTACCATATTTCTACTTTCGATTTATCTGCACAACTTGTTTTAGTTTGTTTTAAATTTAATGGAGACGTTTCTCGTCATCATTGGTTTCTAAATGTCTTCTTTCATTTTTTTGATTTAGTAACAACCCATTTTAGTTTCCGGAAATTTGGGGTGTTACAGTTGGTATCAGAGCCTAAGTTTTAGGTTCTGTAGACTGACTTACGAAGTAAGTCTATGGTTTGGGTCCCTATGGTCACTATGGTCCTCTATCTTCGCCAGGTACGCTTTTTGTTTAAAGCTGTTTGTTGCGCTTATAAATTGCCTGAGTGAACCGTTTGACATGGATTCTTTTCTTGTTATTAAGCTTCTAAGGATGTGTGGTGATTTTCTTTTAGGAAATACTGCCATGTAGAGGCGCCAGAAGAGGTGGACGGGGTTGACGAGGAGCAGGTCAAGGACAACCTGCTGTGCCAGCTGTAGACCCCATCGCACCAGTCACACAAGTCGATTTGGCTGCTCTGACGGCTCAGATGGAGTAAAGAATTGCTTCGGCTGTGATAGCTGCTATGGCACAGTTCCAGCAAGCCCCAACAGCTCCTACTCCAGCTCAAGCCGCACCAGCTGTTCAGGAGGACCTGCCAGACCGACTATCAGCTGAAGGGAAGCATTTGAGGGATTTTAGAAAGTATGATCCCCCGACGTTCGATGGATCACTGAAAGATCCTTCTAAAGCAGAGGTGTGGTTGTCATTGATTGAGGATATCTTTCGATAAATGAACTGTCCTGATAACCATAGGATATAGTGTGCGGTATTTATGCTCAGAGATAAGGCCGTTTTCTTGTGGAAATCTGTTGAAAGAAGGTTGGGAAGAGATCCCCGCGCTATTACGTGGGAACAGTTTAAGTAGTGCTTCTATGAAAAGTTCTTCTCTGCCAACCTCAGGGATGCTAAACGACAGGAATTTCTGGATTTAAAGCAAAGACAGATGACAGTGGAAGAGTACAATCAGGAATTTGATGAACTGTCTTGTTTTGCTTCAGAGATGGTGACTACTGAGTTAGCCCGAGCAAAAGGTTTGTGAGAGGCCTCAGAAAGGAGATCAGAGGTTTTATGCAAGCTTTTAAGCCTACTACCCAGGCTGAGGCGTTGCGTCTGGCTGTAGATGCGAATGATAAGGAAGATGAGGAACAACCAAAGCCATTGGGACAAGAACCTTTCTCTGGGCAAAAGAGGAACGCTGAGCATAAACCAGCGGTGAACCCACGGAGGAGCTCGAGGCTGATGGGTGCACAAGGAAATTACCGTCAGCAATCCGTTAAAGCGGGTGCTACAGAGGGGCAGATTCCTGCATGTAACAGATGTGGAAAGAGGCACCTGGGTCGCTATTGGAATAAGGTCGGAGCTTGTTTCACTTGCAAGCAACCGGGGTATATAGCTGTGAATTGTCATAATAATTCCTCTGCGGTCACGAAAAACCAGTCAATTGGATCGTCTCAGGGGAGTGGAAGTCGACAGCAAGGTCGAGTTTTTGCCACCAACCGTCAGGAAGCAGATAAGGCAGGCACTGTGGTAACAGGTACACTTCCAATCTTGGGGCATTTTGCATTGGTGTTATTTGATTCTGGATCTTCTCACTCCTTTTTATCGACACTCTTTGTAAAAAATGCTTGTTTGAAGGTGGAACCTCTTGGTTTTGTGCTGTATGTGTCACTTCGTTAGGAGAAATTATGCTTTCTGAAGAAAAAGTCAAGGCGTGTCAGTTGGAATTAGCGGGTCGTGTGTTAGAAGAAACTTTGCTAGTTTTGAACATGCGAGACTTCGATGTTATACTAGACATGGATTGGTTAGCTGCTAACCATGCTAGTATAGACTGTGCTCGAAAGGAGGTAGTTTTTAATCCTCCAGCTGAGGCACAATTTAAGTTTAAAGGGGCAAGGACTGTGGTCTTGCCTAAGGTGATTTCAGCTTTGAAAGCCAGTAAACTACTTAACCAAGGTACATGGAGTGTTTTGGCTAGTGTGGTGGACACAAGAGAAACTGAGACCTCTTTGTCATCAAAACCTGTGGTGAGAGATTATCCAGATGTCTTCCCAAAAGACTTACCGGGTTTGCCTCCTCAGAGAGAGATTGAGTTTGTTATCGAATTGGAACCAGGTACTAGACCTATATCTAAAGCTCCATATAGAATGGCTCCAGTAGAGTTGAAAGAGTTAAAGTTGCAATTACAGGAACTGCTTGACAAGGGATTCATTCGACCAAGTGTGTCACCATGGGGTGCGCCAGTGTTGTTTGTTAAGAAGAAGGATGGGTCGATGCGCCTGTGCATTGACTACAGGAAGTTGAACAAGGTAACGGTCAAGAATAAGTATCCGCTACCTAGAATTAACGATTTATTTGATCAGTTATAGGGAGCCACGATATTCTCAAAGATCAATCTGCGATCGAGATATCACCAGTTGAGAGTCAAGGAGAGTGACATTCCCAAGACAACATTTCGTTCGAGATATGGATATTACGAGTTCATAGTGATGTCGTTTGGTCTGACGAATGCTTCTGCAGTGTTTATGGATCTGATGAACAGGGTGTTCAAGGATTTTTCTGGACTCCTTTGTTATTGTCTTTATTGACGATATTTTGGTTTACTCCAAAACAGAAGCGGAACATGAGGAGCATTTGCGAAAAGTATTGGAAACTCTAAGGTCGAACAAGCTTTATGCTAAGTTTTCTAAGTGTGAATTTTGGCTGAAGCAAGTGGCCTTTCTTGGTCATATCGTGTCTAGGGATGGAGTTTCAGTGGACCCTACGAAGATTGAAGCTATGACCAGTTGGCCTCGGAGGTTCATAGCTTTCTGGGCTTAGCTGGCTATTACAGGCGATTTGTAGAAAACTTTCACGTATAGGCACCCCTTTGACTCAACTGACCAGGAAGGGAATTTCTTTTGTTTGGACTAAAGCTTGTGAGGATAGCTTCCAGAGTTTGAAGCAGAAACTCATTACTGCATCAGTTCTTATAGTGCCAGATGGTTCAGGTAGTTTTGTGATTTACAGTGATGCATCGAAGAAAGGTTTGGGTTGCGTTCTGATGCAGCACGGGAAGATGGTCGCTTATGCGTCCCGCTAGTTGAAGAACCATGAACAGAACTATCCTACTCATGATATTGAATTAGCAGCTGTAGTTTTTGCACTCATGATTTGGAGGCATTATTTGTATGGAGAAAAGATACAGATTTTCACTGACCACAAGAGTCTCAAATACTTCTTCACCCAGAAGGAGGTGAATATGAGACAACGTAGGTGGTTGGAGTTGGTGAAGGACTATGACTGTGAAATACTATACCACCTTTGTAAGGCGAATGTGGTAGCTGATGCTCTGAGCAGGAAGATAGCTCATTCAGCAGCTCTCATCACTAGACAGACTCAGCTGCACCAGGATTTCGAGCGAGCTGAGGTTGCGGTTACAGTGGGAGAAGTCACCTCATAGTTGGCATAGTTGACGGTGCAACCGACGTTGATACAAAGGATTATTGATGGTCAGGGTAGAGATCAATACTTGAATACGAAGCGACACCTAGTTGTGTCAGGGCAAGTTGTAAGATTTTCGGTATCCTCTGATGGTGGGTTACTGTTTGAGAGACGCTTGTGCGTTCCAGCAGACAACGATGTTAAGCATGAGTTGTTGTCTGAAGCTCATAGTTCTCCGTTCTATATGAATCCTGGTAGTACCAAGATGTACCAAGAATTGAAACGCTTTTATTGGTGTCCTAACATGAAGAGAGAGGTAGCAGACTTTGTTAGCAAGTGTTTGGTGTGTCAGCAGGTAAAAGCACCAAGGCAGAAGCCAGTCGGTTTGCTACAGCCTCTTGAAGTTCCAGAGTGGAAATGGGAGAATGTGTCGATGGATTTTATTACAGAGTTGCCTAGGACAGCAAATGGTCACACTGTGATTTGGGTTATTGTGGACAGACTCACCAAGTCAGCACATTTTGTACCAGGAAAGACTACGTATACAGCAAACAAGTGGGAGCAACTGTACTTGAAAGAAGTGGTGAGACTGCATGAAGTCCTGTGTCGATTGTTTCGGACAGGGATGCTCGTTTCACCTCTAATTTCTGGAGAAGTCTTCAGAATGTCTTGGACACACGGTTGGATTTCAGCACAGCTTTTCACCCACAGACTGATGGTCAAACTGAACGTTTGAACCAAACATTGGAGGATATGTTGCGAGCATGTACTTTAGAGTTTTCAGGAAGTTGGGACTCTCACTTGCACTTGATGGAGTTCGCTCATAACAACAGTTACCAGACTACCATTGGCATGGCACCATTTGAGGCCTTATATGGTAAGTGTTGCAGGTCTCCTGTGTGCTGGGGTGAGGTTGGTGAGCAAAGATTTGTTGGCCCTGAGTTAGTGCAGTCCACTAACAAGGTCATTGAACAGATTAGAGCGCGCATGAAAGTCGCTCAAAGTAGACAGAAGAGCTATGCTAATGTGAGACAGAAAGATCTTGAATTCGAGGTAGGAGATAAAGTGTTTTTGAAAGTAGCACCCATAAAGGTGTTTTGAGATTCGCAAAGAAAGGAAAGTTGAGCCCTCGTTTTATTTGACCGTTTGAGATCCTTTAGAGAATTGGTCCTGTGGCATATCGGTTAGCGTTGCCACCGTGACTTTCTGCAGTTCACGACATATTCCACGTCTCGATGTTGAAAAAGTATGTAACAGACCCGTCGCACGTCATTGCTTACAAGCCTCTGCAGTTCAATGAGGATTTGAGTTACGAAGAGCAAACTGTTGAGATATTGGCTAGAGAAGTGAGGGTGCTACGCAACAGGGAAGTTGAGTTAGTGAAAGTTTTGTGATGGAATCAGCAAGTTGAAGAGGCTACTTGGGAGCAAGAGGAAGTAATGAGAGCTCGTTACCCTGAGTTGTTCGAGAATTGAACTTTCGAGGACGAAAGTTCCTTAAGGAGGGTAGATTGTAACAACTCATCTTTTTCCTTAAAGGTAAAATAAATAAATAATTTATAAAATATAATTATATTAATGTTAATTATTGATATTATTATAACATTTATTTATTTATTTTATTTTATTTTATTTTTCTTTTTTCTTTTCTTTTCCTTCTTTTCCTTCTTTTCTCTTTCTTCCTTTCCCTTCGTCTTCCTCGCGCGCGCAGAACCCCTCTCCCATGCTGCAACCAGTCGTCGCCGGCCGTCTCCAGTCGATCGCAATGTCGCACGCACAGCCCGCCCACGCCGTCGCACGCACAACCGTCTTTGTGTCACAACCGTCCGCTCCGTTGTGCCTCCACGCGCCAGATCTGGCACCGAGCAGCCGTTTCTATGCTCCTCGCACCACGCTGCACGTCTTGCCTCGTGTCGCTATGCTGCGCCACACCGTTGAATCTCCACTCGCTTGTAAACCGTGAGCTGCGTCACCCAGATCTGATACGCCCGCCTAGTCTGCGCTGCTGCCGGATCTCCCTTCCAAACCACGAGTCGTGCCACTGTCGGTGCCGCTTCAAATTTGTGTCGATCTGCGCCCAAACGGTGCAACCGCCGCGTTGCCCTTGCGTTTCTGTTCTTGTTTTGCACTGCCGCCTCCTTTGGAGTTTTAGGTGAGTCTTGGTAAGGTTTTCTTGGCTATTTTATTAGATTGCCTTATTGGAGTTTGGGTTATCATTTAGGATGAGTAAAAAGGACTCTTTAACTAATTTAGGTACTTATCGTTCTTGAAGGAACGAATCGTTGGATTACTTGTAGCATCGTTGTGTTTTCCTAATATGTGATATTATCGATGTGTGCAATATGTGAAAAGTATAGTTGTATGTGAATAGGATTGCATAACTAAACTATATTGGATTACTGCTATTAGACATGTTGAATGGCTGGAGTGTTGTACCTGCGTTATATATGCTTTGTGGTCTTTGTAACGTAGGTATAGACGTCAACGTGTAGAATGGTTGGACTGTTGTATCTGCGTTATATATGCTTTGTGGTCTTTGTAACGTAGGTATAAACGTCGACATGTTGAATGGCTGGACTGTTGTATCTGCGTTATATATGCTTTGTGGTCTTTGTAACGTAGGTATAGACGTCGACATGTTGAATGGCTGAACGGTGATATCTGCGTTATATATACTTTGTGGTCTTTGTAACGTAGGTATAGACGTCGACATGTTGAATGGCTAAACTATTGTATCTGCGTTATATATGATTTGTGGTCTTTGTAATGTAGGTATAGACATCGACGTGTAGAATGGCTGGACGGTGATATCTGCGTTATATATTCTTTGTGGTCTTTGTAACGTAGGTATAAAGGTCGTTATGTATATGGATGGGACATTGACCCCTATGTTATATATGTTGTGTGGACTTTGTAATAAAGGGTAGAATTGTCGAGATGCTTAACGACTGACGCTATGCTATCAATGTTATATATACTGTGTGGACTTTGTAACAGGTAGTGTAGTCGTTATAATTACATTAAGACTAGCACGATGCTACCTTGAATATATATGCTATGTGGTCTTTGTATCCTATAGTATAGCTAGTTTTGTGCCTACTAGCTAGTATGAGGACCGATTAGTATTATGTGGTAGGCAAGGGTAGATGTTGTTTCTGTTTTTGGGCCTCTTGCTGTATGAATCAGGGTACTGACTTAGTGGAGATCAACTGTTACCTAGTAGAGCCAGTAGAGAGATTCCTTACTGGGTATATTTTTATACTCACCCGTTTGTGTTCTCTGTTTTTCAGGCAAAGGTAAAAAAAGACTAGCGAGGGACAAGAAAGACCAGTGACCACGCCACAGGGAGCACATGGATGTTACTTCCGTGTTTGGGTCTTATACATTTTTTAAATTTTTGTGATTTGTATTGCTTAGTTTGAAACTTGAGTTTTATTTGATGTTTGAATTTTTGTAAAGGTGGGATCCCGTTAGAGTCGTTTTCCAGGTTTTGATTACCATATTTCTAACTTTCGATTTACGTTCACAACTTGTTTTAGTTTGTTTTAAATTGAATGGAGACGTTTCTCGTCATCATTGGTTTCCAAATGTCTTCTTTCATGTTTTTGATTTAGTAACAACTCATTTTAGTTTCCAGAAATTTTGGGTGTTACAGTCATCGAGAGTGGTCATTGTTAGAGTTGACTAGTGCAATTGGGTGTTGGAGGTGGTCACTGAGATTGATCTCCATATGTGGTCGTTGGAGTTGATCGTCATCAAAGTTTGTCACCAAAATCGATTTGTTGATGGAGATGGTTGTTTAAGGTTATTGTTGGAAATGGTTGGGAGTTGGTTGCTGAAGTTAGTCGTTGAGATAGTTGTTGAAGGTGGTTATCATCGGAGGTGGTTTTTAAGTGCTAATCGTCGGAGTTGGTTGTTAGAGATATTTGCCTATAGATTGTCAAAGGTTGCCAGTACATAGTAAATGATAGGCAGTGGCTGCTATAGGTGGAAGTGAAATAGAGGATTAGTGATGGTACTTTGGTAATTTTATACATTATACAAATTAGTGATAGATTAATCATTAAATATATATAAAAAAAAAAACCTTTTTTCTAAAATTGATTTCCAAGTGTTTCTCATTAACCAATTTACTCCAATAATTATTGTAAATGTCAACTGTCAAGCACTCTTATTTTTTAAAAAAAAATGATATACTTTTTTAAATAAATATTTAAAAATTAAACCAAAACACACTAATTAACAAAACCATCGTCATTAGGTAAAAGTTCCAAACTAATTTAGCAATATAATCATCGAGAATTAAATTAAATTAATTAATTAATATCTTCCTTGTCAATCAACTAACATCCATCTTAGCACACATGTTAATCAAGCAATATTATTTACTCTACAACATCTAAATATGCACTCTCAAAGAGTTAAATTGTATTTAAGAATATCATTTCAACACCATGCAAGTGTTGACCTTTATGTTAGATTTTTAAATTTATTAGGATTCAATAATGTGGTGCATCTACATTTGTTAATGTGAAATAATGTTTTAGGTGTTGGAAAATTTTAATTAATACAAAACCAATTAGATAGGAGATTGTTAATGTAATACCCAAAATTTTTAAGATAGTATTAATTTGATTATTCTTTTGAAGATTGATTTAGATTTTATCACGTTTGATTAATTTGGATTTTATTTAAATATTTACCCATGTTCTTAGAAATTTAATTTGAGAAAATAGATTTAACCAAATTATTTAAAGATAATTGAATTTGTGGACCTAAGTTTTTTAAATTAAGTTTATATTTCCATTGAAGCTTGAAAACTCAATCTTATGTTTGAATTAAGTAATGTAAGTTAAGAAATTCGATTGGATTGAAAAGTTGAATCTAGATTCTATTCTACTTAGATGAGAACTATTCTATTCTCAATTTTAAAAAGAAAGGTTTATGTCACAAGTCAATTAGATCAAGCCAATTTTTGTGCAGGTGATTTGACTAATTATTGAAAATTTCTAATCCGAGGTATGCTTTAGTGCCAATTAAAGAAAATTTATTCTATAATGTTTCGGTCTTGTCAACTAAAATAATGAAATGACTGTTGGGATTTATATTTTATAAATCTCGTAGTTGATATGGGAAAAATTTGCATAAATCACTCTTAACTATGAGATTGGATACAATCACACCTTTTTAATTTGATCGGTGTTTATTAATAATTGCAATTAGCTTTTTTTTTTTAAAAAAAAAAAAAGAAAGTTAACCTTTTTTACTTTAATTATGAGGACAAAATAATAAAAAGGGTTAAAAAATATCATTTTGATCTTTTATTTTAATGGTTGTTCTATTTTGGTCAAAATACTTTGGAATGTCCAATTTTGTCCTTAATTTCAATAGAGCTTAAAAATGATCTCTTATTAGATTAAAAATAAAAAATGTTGAGTTGACAAACAAAGATAATAAAAAAATTCTAAACTATGACTTACAATTTAAAATTAAAGTCACCTTTACAACGATGGTAACGTAATTCATCGTCAATTGTAATTCAAAATGTGGGTCCCATTTGATTACGTTTATTATTGTTTATTAGAGTTCTATAATCGTAATAAAATGTGAGTCCTACCATGAAATATGTAATCAAATATTGTAATTTGGTTGTGGAGTAAAGAGTGCTCAACCAAATTACACTTGAAAAATACTTGAGACCCACTATATTTTTAAATTTTTTTAAAGGGTTTTTTCAAGAATAATAATAATAATAAAAAAAAACTATTTATACTTCATAGGAAAGAACCACTAAAAGACAAAAACCAACTACACTTGATTTTGCCATAAAGTGTAAATATTTTTATCAACTTTGTTACTTTTAACAATTGCCCTATTTTTAACGATTTTCGGATTTGGTTGGTTTGGTTATCGCTAAATTTTATCGGTAAGACCATGTTACTGATGTATTTGGTCAAGAACAATATCTTTAAAAAAGTTAAAAAATCCAAAATTTTAGGAACCTATAACATATCAATAATCATATCGATAAAATATCGATAAAAATTTCAAAGAAATTCAAAATTTTGTGATGTTATTTATTCGATAACTGAAGGATCTAGAAAAACGTGTTACTATATTCCCAATTCTTAAGATTTTGTGAGAAACACAAAACGAAACGCACTAGTTACACTTGTATTGTATATTTAATGCATGATATGTGTTTACTGTTTAAAAAATTGTATATCTTGAATTCTTTGATCGTGTGACATTATTGATCGTAGGGTTCAAAGCAGAACTAAAGTGAATACATCTCAACACCTAAATCAGAAGTAGTGCTAAGGAAAATTCATCTCTTAACGCATAGTCGAGTGTTAAGGAGGCAGTGAGAGCTATATATGCACTGAAGATCCTATGCGCCGCGAGGCATTCTGGACGTGTCCAAACCCCACTACGCGCAGAAATAGGTCTGGAGAAACACAAAACGTGCATAGTGGACGACATCTGTCCAAGACATTTATATACCAAATTTAAAGATCAGAAAAGAGTAAGTCGATTAGAAAAGAGTTACTTAATTTCAACGGATCGACATTTTTCAGAATTATACGTCCTTTGCCCAGATTTCCTTCCTCTATCCATCCATCACATCAGACCAAGAAGCTTTGCAAGCACTAAATCACTCTCGAAGGAAAAAAAATTGTAATTCAGAGTCTCAATATTGTTGTGTTATTCTTTTGCATTCTTTGTGTCTATATTTTTTGGTTTAATTTGTGTAAACATTTGATTTATGAATATGAACACTTATTTTGCATCTATGTCCTTGTCTTTTGTTTTTCTATGTCTTATGAGTAGCAAAAGTCATTAATGGGTTAGGGAGTTAGGAATTAATTTGTAGGTAAATATGGTCATGTTCATTTTATCTGATCTTTATTTAACTATATACATGAACACATCAAAAGAAGTATGTTTAGAATAATGGTAGTCAACTGGTCGAAAGAGTACGTAACTTAGACCATGATGAGCAAATATAGGGAATAGCTTCGAAATAAGAAGACCTATCGTCAGTGCATCATTTATATCTAGAAATAGAACATTTGTAGCATCAAAGCGCCGAAAGGTTGTTTGCCATAATTAGTACTGAGGGCATGAAATTACCATGTTTAAGAAAGGATTAGGATGACTTCTTAACCCTGTCTACCACATTCTTCACTTAACACAATACTTGCATTGCTTTGAGGTTAGCTAATGCACAACCATCCACTACATCACAATTGGGTAGATTAACTTAGATTAGTTAAAGTAGTCTAGTATTACGTTCCTCCAATCATTGTTTTAATTGCTTATTTCCCCAAAAGAACATTAATCTACTCGCAATTGTAATCACGAAATCCCTGTTTTCGATCCTGGACTTATCAGGTACCTACTCTTGTTTATACTTGGACAAGGTAAGTAAAACTTGTACGCACATTCACCTAAACACATTTTCATTAGATTACAATCGCATATCATACGCATATACGCATCAAACAAGTTTTTTTTTTTTGCACCGTTGCTAGGGATTATTTTTGTTGTTTACTGAGTGAGTCTTAGTATTGAAACTTAGCCGAGAAGTTTCCAAATAATATATGAGTGAAGGCTCAACGCCTTGCCTTCTATTTGACCATGAGATTGAATGCACATTTTGGCAAAGAAATCGACGGAACTGTGACCAGAGAGATACAAATTTAGTTGAACAGTTAATCAGATGGAAGATCAACAAAAGAACCAAAACCAAGTGTCATCGCATAACCCTGTCCAATACAGAATGTCAATAGGGAGAGCAGAGAACTTGAGCATCAAATCCTGATTGCTTATGATATCAACTAGAGATGTCCAAAAAATCAACGGCTGGGGACCCGTCTCGAACAAGGTGAGGAATGGGGGAGGAAGTGGGGAATTTTTTCCCCATTTTCAATTTGGAGCTGGGATGGGGATTATATTCCCCGTCCCAGATCCCGCCCCGTACCCCCGCCCTTCTTCGAATTATATATATATATATATATATATATAACTCTATATAAACCTTAAAATTTCACTACCACCCCCTCGGTTTTGTTTTTGTCCCTTTTTCTCTTCCTCTCCATTTTGTAACACTATCCACAACTCACCCTTTGGTCGGACATCAACTACCGTTGGGTTGATTCATTACTACTGAACAAAATTGATTGTTTCAGAGAGATTATTGAAATTGGATTTGGGAGAAACCGCTCTTTGACCACTATCCACTAAAAACAAATATTCCACGAGGAATTGTTAATGATAGCAAAAAAATGCATTTTTTCCATTGGTTTTGATTAAAATAAAAAAAACCTTGAAATAAATTGACGAGGAAGTTTTTCCCGCAGACATCTCTAATATCAACATACCTATCAGAGATTATGTCTCTCCCAGCCTATACGAATTTTCTTATGAAAGTGTCAGACCTACGTTTACAAGAGCAAGGTTCAAAATGAAATTAGAGATGATACAAATAATCCAGAAAACCTGTCAGTTTGGGGGTTTACCAAGGAGGATCTTTATGAGCACTTGATCAGTTTTCTGGAGATATGCAACACATTCTCTTTCCCAAATGTCACTCAAGATGAAATACGACTGACATTATTCTCTTTTTCTCTAAGGAATGATGCTCAAAAGTTGTCACATCATTTGGATGCGGAAGAAGTGATAACATGGACCAAATGATGGAGAATTTAATAAAAGGTATTTTCCACCCACTAAGAATGTGAAGAGAAAGAGAGACATCACCAACTTCGAATAGAAGGACGAGGAGACATTGAGCGAGACATGGAATAGGTTCAAGAGGTTGGTCAAAAGGTGTCTGCATAATAGAATCCCAGAATGAGTGTAGATGGAGATTTTCTATGATGGTTTGAACAAGAACACTTAACAGGCAGCCGATGCGGCAGCCGCTGGTACTAGAGAATTGATGAATAAAACGTACACTGAGGATAAGGATGTTCTAGATAGAGTGTTCAGAAGCAATGAAGAGTGGAAGGATAATGAATTTGCATCCAGATCTACAAAGACGAAGACTGAATCCAACCATGTAAGAAGAGGTGATCTATCCTATCTTAGACAGCGACTAGGTAAGTCCTATCTAGTGCGTTCCTAAAAAGGGAGGTGTTACTTTGGTATCAAATAGTAACAACGAGTTGATACCAACGAGAATAGTAAGTGGGTGGATAATATGCATTGATTACAGAAAACTCAATGCAACCACCAAGTAGAATCACTTTTCGGTATCATTTATTGATATGATGCTGGACAGATTAGGCGGTAACGAGTTTTATTGCTTCTTAGATGACTATTCCGAATATAATCAGATAATGATAACATTGAAAGACAAGGAGAAGACAACCTTTACATGTCCATATGACACATTTGCATTTCGACGCATGCCCTTGATTATGTAATACACCGTGTATATTTCAGAGGTGCATGATGGTTATCTTTTCAAACTTTCTCGAGGACTCGGTGAAAAGTCTTATGAATGACTTTTTAGTTAATTAAAAAGTTGTGCCGATGCGGTGCGAAAAGATAAACCTTGTGCTACATTGAGAAAATTTTCATTTCATCGTAACAGAAGGTATAGTGTTGGAACATAAAATTTAAAAAACAGTGGTAAAAGTGATCCAACAAAGGTTGATGTGCTTGCAACTTTGCGCGCACCGAAAGATGTTAAGGGGGGTGAGGAGCTTTCTAGGACACATAGGTTTTTATAAAAGATTCATTTAGTGGATTGCTGTGCTTAAATGTAAATTTTGACTTCTCGAAGGAATGTGATGAGGCGTTCAAAATGCTAAAAGAAACCCGGATTAAAACGTTGATTTTGGTCTCCCTAGAGAACGCAACCCTTTGAGTTGATGTGTGTTGCCAGTGATGTGGCGGTCGCTGCCTTACTCGATTAGAAGAAAAATAGAATAATACACCCTATTCACTATGTGAGCAAAACCCTTACTGACGCTCAAGAGGTATGCACCACTACAGAAAAAGAAATGCTCGCAATGATGTTTGTGTTTAAGAAATTCTAAGCATATTTAATCGGGTCCAAAGTAATTGTGCTTACAGATCACTCTGCACTCAAATATCTCATGGCGAAGAACGCAAACTTTAGACTTATTATGTGGATCTTACTGTTCCAAGAATATGATTTGGAGATAATTGACCGCAAAGGGATGGAAAATTAGGTTATTGATCATCTATCGAGATTGGAGAACACTTTAGTACAACGAATTAATAATGAAATTCAATATGTTTTCTCCGACGAACAATTGTTAAGTTAGAGGCACAATAACCATGGTATGTAGACCTGGTTAGTTACATAGTCTTCAAAAAAGTGACCAGAACATTTCACCACCAAAGAAAAAAATTAATTAATGACGCCAAGTTTTATAGATGGGATGAGCCCCTTTTATATAAACTTTATCAGGATCATATTTCAAGACGATGCGTTTAGGAATATGACCCGGAGGAGATATTAGAAAAATGTCATGAGCACCATATGGCAGGTACTTTTGTGAACAACAAACAAAAACAAAAGTTCTGCAAGGTGGATATTTGTGGCCAACGTTGTTCAAGGATGCAAGGGACTTTGTGGTCAAATGAGATAGATGCTAGAGAATGGAAAATATTTCTAAAAAGAATGAAATGCCCTTAGCATCTATCTTAGAAGTTGAACTCTTTCATGTATGGGGTAATGACTTCATGTGACCTTTTCATGTTTCGAAAAACTGTGTTAATATATTTTGTTGGCAGTAGACTATGTGTCAAAATAGGTTGATGCAATCGCCTGTGCAAAAAATGATGCGACAACGGTAAGTGAATTCTTAAAAAAGAACATCTTCACCCGCTTCAGAATGCCACGAGTTCTAATAAGCGATGGAGGTACACATTTTATCAACCGCATTGTTTATAAACTTTTAACTTAGTTAATGTGAGTCACTGGGTTGCCACCACTAACAATCGTCAATCGAATGGCCAAGTGGAAGTTTCAAATCGTGAAATTAAAACAATTCTCCAAAAGGTGGTTAACGCTTCAAGGAAAGATTGGGCAGAGCACCTTAACGAGACACTATGGGCCTATGCGTTGGTCTTCGGCAAGACGTGCTACTTACCACTGAAGCTTGAACACAAATCTTTATGGGTGATGAAGAAACTAAACTTGAATTTTTATAGTGCAGGAAGCGCGAGAAATTGCAACTTCATGCACTGGATGAATGGCGGCAAAATGCTTACGAGAATGCCAAATTATATAAGGAAAAGATGAAAGTGTGGCATGACATTCACATCTATAGGCAGGAGTTCTTTGTTGATCAACAAGTACTCCTCTTTAATTCATGTTAACGACTTTTTTCAGGAAAGTTGATATCTAGGTGGGCTGGGACATATCTGATCTAGAAAATATACTCATACGGAGCAGCAAAGTTAGTAACGAAGGATGGTACAAATGTTGACAAAACGAAATACTCCATCGGTCGTACCAACGCATTATGATCGGCCACCTACGGAGGACCCATGAGCTAGATAATCACATAACTAAATAAGGGTTACTCATCCCTTTTCATTCTATTTTTATTTGTTTGTTTAAATTTTTCATTTATATTACAATAAATAATGTAGGAATAATCACGACACAACGAATAAGTAGGGCTTTTCTTTTGATCTTTTGAAATTTTTATTCTTATCTGACAGAATAAATTCTGTAAAACAACTTGTAACTCTTCACCATATAGCAAATCATAATACACGGGTTGTTTTGAGGCCTTACACTTTGTGTTTTTTGTGTTGAATGCTTTTATTATTTCTTTGCCTTAGTATTTTCCATTTCTAATATATGTTAAGGGTAGCCAACACTTAGCCTATTCTGATAGATGTTGAAACTTAATTTTAAGTCATTTTACTTAGATATATTTCATCATCTTGAATGCGAGCAAGTTTTTCCTCAAACCTAATGTATATAAACTGTCTAAAATTGTCTTATAACTGAATTTCAACAATGCGGACCTTGCTGCCTCTCAAATTTGGGGGTATGCGGCCACTAGGTCAAAATTTGTAGTAAATTAGCCTCTGTGTACTATATGTTTCTTGTACCAAGTAATTCATTTAACGCATCCAACAAAATTTGTATATTATTTGAACTCCAATTTTGTTTGTAAGACATGGACAATACTTGATAATAAGTGGTTACAAAAAATAGAATACTCTAATGTCTGAAGCGATGATAAGAGTTGTAGCTGTGATGACGAACAAATTCAAAAAATACCAAAGATGTTTCGTTCAACGTCTTAGTTAGTGAAATGTTGTATTATATGTGCATGTTTTGTAAGGCCTTACACCAGTGTATGTAACCGTAACAATCTCATTCTGAAATAAACTCATAAGCACATCTTAGCGTTGAGAAAATGATTTTTTAGGGCTAAATATGCTTGCATTTTAAATTTGTGAAATATTTTAATTAGTAGAATATCTTAGCTTTGAGGTGATACATTAGTTAGATAACACTAAAAGTTAGCTACACTGTGGGGAGTCTAGGCATTGTATCTCTTTAAGGAAATTTCGAGCCAAGGGTATGAGTAATTGCTTAAGGACAAACATTATCTTAACTTTGAAGGTGTTATGACATCTAGAAATACATGTTACTATATGCCAAATTCTTAAGGTTTTGGTGAGAAATACAAAAGAAACGCATCATATGCATTCAGTGTTCACAAAATTGTATTCCTTGAATCCTTTGATCGCGTGGTATTGTTCATTGTTGGGTTGAAAGTAGAACTAAAGTGAAACATCTCAACACCTAAATCAGAAGCAATGCTACGAGGAATTCATCTCTTGACGCATAACCAAGTGCTAATGAGGTAGTGAGAGCTATATATGCGCTGAAGATCCTATGTGGTGCGAGGCTTTCGAGACATGTTCAAACCCCACTACACGTAGAAATAGGTGTTGAGAAACACGAAACGTGCGTAGTGGACAACTGTTGTTCAAGGCATTTAAATACCACCTTCAAAGATCATAAAAAAGTTAGCCGGTTAGAGAAGAGTTACTTAATTTCAACAGATCAATAATTTCTAGAATTATACGTCTTCTGCATAGATTTTCTTCCTCCATCCATCAATCCCATAAGACAAAGAAGCTTTGCAAGCATTGAATCACCCTCGAAGAACAAGAAATTGTGATTCAGAGTCTCTACATTGTTGTGTTATTCTTTTGCATTCTTTGTGTTTGTATTTTCTGGTTTCAATTTGTGTAAACATTTAATTTATGAATATGAACACTTATTTTGCATCCATCTTCATGTCTTTCAGTTTTTTATGTATGAGTAGCCAAAGTGACTAATGGGTTAAGGAGTTAGAAAATAATCTGTAGGTAAATATGACAATGTTCATGTTGTCCGATCTTTATCAAGCTATATATAACATACCAAATTTACGATAATTTTATTTTTAATTATATCAAATAAATTAAGTATAAGTTTGTTTATTATATTTAATTTGATTGAGAATGTTAATTATTTACCTTGGTTTTGAAAAAATATGATTTGTTGCAAATTTGATTAAAAATTAAATAAATATATATCGGCATACATATATATATATTTAATTGACAAAAGTTAAACTTAAAGAAGAGAGAAAAAAGATTTGATTTATTTGGAAAAAAGAAAGAAAATTGTGGATTTTAAATTTATATTTATATATATATATATATATATATAGTTATAGTTATAGTCATAGTCATAGTTATATTAGTTAAGTGGAAAAGTAAAAGAAAATAATAATAATAAAATTACTATTATTATTATTATTTTTATAAATATTAAGTTAGGGTTTTATTGGTTGGCGTGCAAAAATTTAAAACAGTTAACTTTCTCCTTCTTCATGCATAGGAATTCGCAACAAGTCCACCCATCTGGAATTTCTCTAGTTAGCCACTGCTCCTCTCTACTCTCCTTCGATGACTCCATGTTGGCCGCCAACGTTGTTTGACGCTCTTCACACCGTCAGTCATTCGTGCCGCCCGTTGTCTAGTGTCGCGTCTCATCCAATGTCGATATCTGAATCCGACTAGCCGTCGCGATGTCGTTTATGCCACTAGCTGAAATCGGGCGTCCACTACGCCTAGCCCAAATCCGAGCGTCTCTACTACTTATTCGTTTTGCCACCCTTTGATCGTCGCGTTGCCCCTATCCGAAGCCGTCAGTGGGTTTTTTATGGGTGAGTTTGGTTGGTGAATTTTGGGTATTTTAATATGGGTTTTTGGATAGCCATTAAAGTTTAATTTGAAGATTTGTTTTAGGAATTAATGGAGAGTTTCTATTATGATTGAAGGAGTATTTGGAGCTTCCTTTTGGATTAATTCGTAGAGTTTCCACGAATTGAATTGAAATTTCATTGATGTTTGGCTAGATTAAAGAATTAAATTGAAAAGTTTAAGGGTAAATTTAATTGATAATTTTTTATGGAAAAATTATTAATTAATTTTTTTTATGATTAGGATCCAATTGAGGACTTATTTGCAAGCCAAGAAATTTTACTACTGGATCCTCGCAGTAAGTAAGAATGTTTATGTTATAGCTCAATTGATTAATTATGTGATGAGGTAGATTGAAATAAATATGTGATGAGTTACTTATTGATTATGTGATGGTGTGGACTGAAATAAATATGTGTTGTGTTGAATTAAATGATTATGTGATGATGTGTTAAGTTGGTATGACTTAGTTGAATTATGTTGATATGAGAAAAACTCTGAAAAATGATGAATGTGGAATTGAATGTGAATGTTGAACTTAAAATTTATGTATATACTTATGACTGATGTTGAATAATTTTGGACTATAGTAGCTGCTAACTTTTGCTATTAGGCTAGTGCACCCTGTATGTATGTATGTTTCTAGGGGTTTCATTGGATTGAATTGCACGTGTTTCTACAGGTTTACTAGGCTAATTTGCAAGTGTTCCTACGAGTTCACTAGGTTGATATGTGTGTGTTCCTACGGGTTCACTCGGCTAATATGTGTGTGTTCTTACGTGTTCATTGGGCTGATATGTGGGTGTTCTTACGCGATCACTAGGCTGTGTGGCACAAGCTATAGGCTTAATAGGAATTTAACAGCTCACCTAGTGGGCAAGTTGTGGATCCTTTACTGGGTATTTTTATACTCACATTTTTCATGTTTATTTTTCAAACAAAGGTAAGAGAAAATCAACGAAAAACAAGAATGATCTGTGACCATGCTATACGGGACTATGATGACATGTTAGTTCTGCTTGATTTTATGATATGATGATTTCTAGATGCCTTGAACTATTCATGGATAGTTTTAATTTAAACCTATGAGTCTTATATTTTATGTTTTATTAGGGATCTCGACTGTGATATTTTTTAAAATGTATTTACCATTTTTAAACATTTAGATTTCTACAAGTATAAGTTTTTATTGATTTATTGCTTTAATAAAATGATTTGATTTTTGCATGATTTTTGTTTTTGAAACCATCGTTTTAAATAAGTAACGACTTCAGTTCGATTTAGAAAATTGGATTGTTACAGTTGGTATCAGAGCCTAAGTTTTAGGTTATTTAATATGACTTTGCCTGTATAAACTGAAATAATATGGAATGTCTGTGTGATTGAGATTCTAAAGGATTTGTGGCGGTTGTTAGAAAATGTTGCCACGTAAAGGTTTTAGAAAGGGTGGTAAAGGGAAGATCGTAATCAAATTACTGAGTAAGTTACTGATCTTGGCGCACCCATCACTCAAGCTGATTTGACTGCTTTGTCAACTCAGCTAGAACAAAGATTCAGGACTATGGTAACAGAGGCATTGGCAAAACATGAGCGAACCCAAGCAGCTCTCTGCTCAAGGTGAAGCTGCACAGTAAGAACTTCCAAACCATCTGAACCATTTGATGGGGAGGATCCTACTAAATTGGGAACATTTAAGGGACTTTAAAAAGTATAATCCTCAAACCTTCGATGGAGAGGATCCTACTAAAGCTTAATTGTGGTCGTCATCAGTTGAGACCATTTTTCGTTACATGAGGTGCCCTAATAACCAGAAGGTGCAGTGTGCAGTGTTCTTACTGAGGAAGAGAGGTGTCATCTGGTGGTAGTCTGCTGAGAGAATGCTAGAAGAAAATGCCAACACTATTACGTGGGACCAGTTCAAGGAGAGCTTTATACTAAGTTCTTATATGCTAATCTGAGAGATGTCAAGTGTCGGGAGTTCTTAGGCCTGAAGCAAGGCCAGATGACTGTGAAGTAATACGATTAGGAGTTCGATGTGTAGTCCCATTTTGCTGAGATAGCACATCGAACTCCTGTCCTGAGTTAGTTGAGATTGAACTTGTCAGTGCTAAGAGATTATAAAAGGTTCTTTTATTCGTGGCCAAATATCACACTTGTAAAAGGTTCTTTATCATGCAGGACGATGGTTCCATTTTCCTATTAACATTATAAATTCAACTTGGGTACAAAAATTGGTATCTGTAAGGACTAAATCGAACAAAAACTCAAAGTTTACTTGATTAGAAAAGTAATTTAAACTTAATTTTCAACGCTTGTATTTTTTTAAAATGTAGTTTGCTCTAGTCTTACAATTATTTATCACATTGGATTTCAATTTCATTAAAGGAGCAATCAAATTCTTAGTCAGATTTTAAAAAGAAAAGCCAACTTTTAAGTTTTCAATCTTTGTTCAATGATTTTATTAAAAACTGATCTACAAACAGGAAAAAACAAAAACACATCAATTTCTTAGGATTTAATGTTAGAACTACTGTTTTTTAACTTTAATTTTCAAGAAGAAAATGAATATGGAATTCAAAAATAAAATTATTCGTTTTTATAAATTCAAAAAAAAAAAAAAGAAAGAAAGTGAGGAAAAGGTAATTTTAAACGAGAAATCTTTGAAAAATATATATAAATATAACAAAAGATCAATGCTTATTGTGATACAGATAAGGCACAGATAATAGTCTATTGCAGTCCATCGTTGATAAACGATGATATTTTGCTACGTGTGATAAGTATTTTGCTTCATTCAAAATAGCTCTTTTTATTTTTATTTTTATTTTTTTAAAAAAAGGGTAGACGGGAATTTCTTCTATTGGTTTAAAGGAAACGAATAAAATGATTGGGTGACATCAAATATGTTACCGTAAATCAACAGACGAAAAGAAAATCTAAAATAAAAGATGTAGACTCAAAATATAAATTATAAATTAAATTGTATGATAAAAATATAATGCTTTTTGAACAAATAAAATCAACAAAAATACATTCAGCTTTTGGTAGTTTCTGAAGCCCACTCAATGAAGATAAAGAATCTGACCAACACCTTATTGTATTCCATCCATTTTATGTAACCAATATATATAAACTCCATTCGTTTTAGTATCCATGTGTGAATAAAGGGATCAATTCCAATTTTGTTTGGTTCTCAAAAATGTACTTTTATTCCAATTTTGCATTACTGAATAATAATGGTCTCTTACACTACAGGCAGGAACAAATGCTCTCTAAAACCAGAAAATAATAATAATAATAATAATGGTCTTATTTAATTAGTTTCATTTTGTAGCATTCTTTTTTATCAACTTATCATATTTAAAATAAGATAGTGACCTTTGCTTAGTTTCATTTTAGAACATTAACTTATCAAGGGTTAACTTTCAAGTCAATTCGGGTGTATCTTAGTGGAATAAAGTTTCTTTCTTGCGTGGACGTTTTAGTAAATAAATTTAAGGATGAAGGACAAACATAAAAATTAAATTATTAACAAAATCTGTTGTAGTTTTTTAATTGGCTTAACATAATTACTTTGTTGGTGTGAGATTATCTTAATTAACAATATGATCATTCTCTCTCATGGTTGTTGAGGTATGAGTGAGATATTCTAGGATGGTTATGATTGAAGTTGTTGGAAATTATTATTATGCTATATCTCGTTTCTATAGATCTGTAGAGCAGGAGATCATTGATATAGAGATCGTGAACAAGAAAAGGTTTGCTTCTGCTGCTCTGTTTTTTTTCCTCTTTCTTGAAGATGCTTAGAATGAACAACTTGTGTAATTATATATGAAAGAGCATCAGTGTATGTGCTTATGAATGCATAGTGTTAATCTCTTGAGGGGGAGTACAACACAACAAATAACTTGAAGAATTTACACAGGGGGAGCCTGTGAGTGGATGAGATTATGAAGGCTCAGTGAAGACCATATACAGAAAGATTTTCGAGACTGTAGAGTCTCGAATTGACTGTGAAGATATTTTTTCTGTGTTTGTGTGACTGTAGTTACTATCCAAAGTTATGACATAAATTGTAACTCTGGAAACTGTGAGGAGTTTCTATGATAATAATAAAGTCGATCTCATCAGGGTGAAAACCCCCTAGATGTAGGCTTGATTGTCGAACTGGGTTAACAACGTCTTGGTGTCTGTTTCTCTACATTTGAGTGTTATTAAACTGCGTCTATACTTATATTATTAGTGTAACTACTAATTGCAAGATCCTAATCAGTTTTCAATTGGTATCAGAGCAAGGTTGTGGCAATGTTCAGTATGGATGCACCTAGAGAAGGAAGCTCCACTACAAGACCCCCTGTGCTTGATGGAACAAATTATGCCTATTGAAAAGCAAGAATGACTGCGTTCCTGAAATCAATGGATCAGAAGACTTGGAGGGCAGTTTTAATTGGTTGGACTCCTCTTAAAGTTGCTGGAGCAGACGAAGTTGAGATTACTAAACCATAAGGCAGCTGGACAAAAAATGAGGATCATGCCGCTGTCGAAAATTCTCGAGCCCTCAATGCTATTTTCAATGGAGTAGATAGGAACGTGTTCAGACTTATCAATACATGTGAGTCTGCAAAGGAAGTGTGGGATATTTTACCTATCGCGCATGAGGGTACGTCCAAGGTAAAGAAGTCGATGATGCAAACTCTTAGCTCAAAGTTTGAGTCAATCAAAATGCAAGATGAAGAGACCATAGCGGAATACAATGTAAGAGTGCTAGACATTGCTAATGAGTCATATGGGCTGGGAGAGAGACTGTTCGAGGAGAAATTGGTCAGAAAAGTGTTGCGATCTTTGCCTCAACGATTTGATGTGAAAGTCACTGCCATTGAAGAAGTCCAGGATATCTCTGCTATGAAACTAGAGAAGTTGTTCGGCTCGTTGCGTACTTATGAGTTGTCTTTACAAAGCAAGGAAGATAGTAAAGGGAAGATTATAGCCTTTCAAACTACATTTTGTGCAGAACCAATTGTCAAGAAAGAACATATGAATGATGATAATATAGTAGACACCATGGTATTGCTGACAAAACAGTTCTCGAAGTTCACACAAAAGTACAACAGAAGCTCTGGAAGTCAGTTATCTAGTAAAAACAATATGAACCCACTAAAACTGTCAAACTCCTCTGTTAAAAAGAAGGAGGTAGAAGGAAGTAGTGGTAATATATCTCAGAGAAGTGATCGTGCTTTTCATTGCCAAAATGTGAGGGGTTCGGACATTATCAAGCTGAATGTCCTATGTATCTCAGGTGACAAAAGAAAGGGTTCACAGCTACCTTGTCTGATGACTCCGACTGCGAAGTAACAGTGAGGAAGAGGTTCAGGCACTAGTTGCATGGATTACAAAGGATACCGTATCTGATGTTAGCAATGAAGATATACTGGAAAAGAACTGGCTGAGAAAGACGGCCAAACAAGTATTAGTGACAAGTTAGGTACAGAGATAGAAGCTGAATATATGGAAATCCTGGAGCAACAAAGTGGTCGGATATTGAAACTCATGAGAGTGAATCAGCGATTGCTAATTACAATTTTGGAATTGAAGAAAACACTGAGAGAAACTTGTCTAGAAAGAGATAATATTTCTAAAACAGTTCGTATGATGAATTCGGGAACAGATAGTTTGAATAATCTTCTAAGCATAGGAAGACTAACTGGAGATAGGAGAGGATTAGGATACAAACAAGATAGTGATGGTATAGAACCAGTGCACCATCGTCACATATCTCAAGTGAATAAGAAGAATTCCACTGATGGTTCTGTAAAAAAAAGCTAAAACAAAATGGATATGCCATTTTTGTGGTAGGTCAAGACATATCAAGCCCTTCTGTTATGATCTGCACTATACAACTCAGTCTTCTAAAAGACAGCAACGTTTCAGGCCAATCAAGTGAGTATGGAAGCCTAAAGAAGGACAAAGTCAGACCGTCAGCAGTTCGTGTATGAATCTCAGTTGCAATGTAGCTCTCACCTTGGTTCACAAAATGACTAAGGATGATTGGTACTTTGACAGTGGATGCTCACGACATATGACTGGAAATCGCGCAGTTTTGACAAGTCTGAAAGAGTGCTAAGCTGGTTATGTTACTTTTGGTGATGGTGCTAGAGACAGAGTGGTTGCTAAAGGACACATTGAAGATCAGCAAATTCCTATATTAAATAATGTAAGTTTAGTTGAAGGGTTAGTTGCAAATTTAGTAAGCATCAGTCAATTATGTGATCAAGGATATCAAGCACCTTCTCTAGAGACAAGTGTATCGTGTCAGATGAAAATAAAACCGTGAGGATGGTAGGAACACGCCTTTCTGACAACTGCTATCACTAGATTCCTAGGAAAAAACAAGAAGTATGTTGCTTGACAAGAGTATATGAGACTACATTATGGCATAAGAGAGTTGGGCAAGTTAGCTTGGAATCTCTTAAAAAAATAGTAACTGAAAATGTAGTGCGTGGCTTGCCTTCCTTATCATTTGAATCAGATATATTTTGTTGTGATTGTCAAGCTGGCAAACAAATCAGAGTATCTCATAAGAAGATAAGTAAATATGTTACTCGTAGGGATCTAGAATTGTTGCACCTTCATCTGATGGAACCTATGCAGACTAAAAGTTTGGGAAGGAAACGATATGTTTGTGTCTGTGTGGATGACTATTCCAGATATACATGGATTCGATTCATTCGTGAAAAGACAGAGACGGTTCAGGTATGCAAAGCTTTATTTCTCCAAGTACAAAGATAGCAAGGGAAGAATATCACACGAGTACGTAGTGATCACGGGAAGGAATTTGATAATGAAGCCTTTAGTGAGTTTTGTCAGTCTGAAGGAATTTTTCATGAATATTCTGCTCCCATTACACCTCAACAGAATGGCGTCGTGGAAAGGAAGAACAGAACTCTGCAAGAAATGGCACGAACAATGATGCATGCTATGAATGTTTCAATCAAGTTCTGGGCCGAACCTGTTAACACTGCATGTCATATACATAATAGGGTGATGCTGAGAACAGGAGCTGCCAATACACTATGAATTATGGAAAGGTAAACGTCCAAATATTAAATACTTTCACATGTTTGGTAGTTTGTGTTACATTCTGTCCGACAGAGAATATCATCATAAATGGAACTCCAAGTCAGATGAAGGGATGTTCTTAGGCTATTCTCACTCTAGTCGAGCATATCGTGTATACAACAAAGAAACTCATTCAGTTATGGAGTCTATCAACGTGACCTTCTGTGACAGATCAGCACTTGGAACAGCAAACGATGAGGATGATGATACTATTGTGATAGGGAAGGATGTATCGGGTAGTTCCAAATCATCAGATGAAAAAGTCTTTGAGCATAATGTTAGAAGTGTTAGTAATGACTATGGGATTATCTCGAATGCCAATCCTAAAGCTGAACTGTCAGAAGCAACTAGTGAGGAGCTTCATGCATTACCCTCTACCAAAGTTCAAAAGAATCGCCTTTCAAATAATATCATTGGAGATCTTAATTCTTGTATAACAACAAGAAAGAAGGAGAAGGTTGATTATGCCAAAATGGTCAGTAACATGTGTTTCAAATCTTCTATTGAACCAACCACGGTGACAGAAGCATTAAAAGATGAGTACTGGATTATTGCTATACAGGAAGAGTTATTACAGTTTGAACGTAATCAGGTATGGACTTTACTTCCTAAGCCTGAGGATACGAATGTAATTGGAACCAAGTGGGTCTTTAAAAATAAAACTGATGAAAAGGGAGTGGTCACTAGAAATAAACCACCACTACTACAGAAAAGAGGTTACTTGACAGTGAAAAACTGTCAAGTAAAGGATTACTTGACGGTTTTCAATCCGTCAAGTAATCCAGTGTCAAAAATAAGGATTTTTTTCTTGACAGTGCAAAACTGTCAAAAATAAGAGTTTACTTGACAGTTATCCACTGTCAAGAATTAAGCTTTACTTGACAGTTTTTCACTGTCAAGTACTTCAGTGTCAAGAATCAGAAAAAGCTTAATTTTTACACTATATTTGACAGTGTTTCACTGTCAAGTTAATTTGGAATTTTTTTAAAAAAAATTATTTATTGTATCCTGTATTTTGCACCTGTTTTGCACCTGTATTTGAAGTCTTAAAACCATATGTATACAATATAAAGATAAGAACCAAGAACATACATTCATTACATTTTGCATATCTAAAGGTTGAATCAAATTGAGAAAGTAAACCACATAACTAAACTTTAAATTTTGGATATAAGTACTCTACTACACATA
>JBBPDJ010000019.1:8897419-8925225 GCA_037974625.1 Cucumis cinereus
ACTAAATCGGTTCGGTTCGGTTTGAAATCGGTTTTTTGAAATAGAAACCGCAACCGAACCGATTAAAATCGGTTTCGGAAATTTCAAACCGCATCGAACCGAATTTTTCGATTTTAAAAGCGGTTCGGTTCGGTTTTGATGTTCGGTTCGGTTTTAGCGGTTTCAATGTCTACCCCTAATTTCTATTAGAATAGATTTAGCTTATGCAACTAGCTTGGTTAGTAAATACATGCTCAACTTAGGCGAGAGACATTTGGAGGCTACTAAGTGGTTTTTCAGATACCTATAGTGTACTAACGAAGCAAAACCTTTATACCAACAAAACATTTGACTCATAACCAGAGTTATTTGCGTTGTTGACTTAAACTATGCAAGGAATATCTTGACAAGAGAAGATTTTCTATCAAGATACATCTTCCAATTTTGAAGTTGTTTACTAAGTTAGAAGATTTCTTTAACACCTCAAACCCAGGATTCGAAATCCAGATTTGACAACTGACAGCTCCGACATTACCCTAAATCTCTTGCAACCTGGCAATGTCATCTTTGCTTGTCTAAAGGCTTGTTAGAGTGAACATTGTCCCTACAAACCAACACGAGTCCTTTTAGCATGTTTTATCTTCACCCACATGCATCCTAGAAAAATTCCTAGGAGGTCACCCAACAAAGAATTGTTCCAAGCTAGCATGCTTAACTTTTGAGTTTCTATGATTGAGCCACCAAAAGAAAGGTGCCCCTTGTTGGTATAGGTAATAACTTTCCATTATTTTAAGCCTTTCTTAACCTTACTTTAATGTCCCTAGGATCCCTCTCATTTAGATGTGATATTAGTTCATTCATGTTCATCTCCTAATCTCGGGACGTTTATAGTTTCATTGCAATGAATCCTAACTTTCTCTACCACTGAAGTAGAGTTCATTGTACTATCTAAGGTTGTAAAAGATGGTCTATGACTGAGGGGTTTATTACAAGATCTTGGGATTATACAAAAAATATTGTTGTGGCAATTAAAGTACAATACATCTATCAAGGAATCCATAGTTTCGCAACCGCACTAAACACATAGATGTAAATGTATCATTTTATCTTATTACAAATTGAGAGCAAAAATATTGAAGTACTTAAAAGTATATACCTCTAAAAACACCTCCTATAAGCTCATACTTCAAAAAATGCCTTGAAATCATCGGGTTTGAGTTCCTTGAAAATGGTTAGAATAAGAGTTATCAAAAGAGAGGAGTTGATTTTGAATCAATAAAATGTTTGATTTCAAGGTGGAGATTTGTTAAAACAGTAACTGATTTTTTTTTTAGTGAACTTAACTAATTTTTTTTTTTTTTTTTAGTAAAATTCACCTCTTTTTCGTTTGCTTTAAACTACTCGACGAACTTGTAAATCATTCTATATATAAAGGATTAAAAGAGAGTGAAAGTAGTGAGATATCTTATATGTACTTCTTCAAGAACCCCTCCATGAATCAAAATTAAGCTCATGGTTGTGCATGTAGGCCAAGCTTGTCGAATCACGTAAATCCTTGTTTTATCTTCTCCTTCCTCCATTTGTGTGTCCTTTTTGTATTCAATTACAAACATCACCATAGCTTCACAAACATAAAGCTTGAGCTCTTCCTCTCTTCTTTCTTCACTAAACAATTCTCCCATGGTATCTTCTTACGAGGTTTTTGTACAAATGACCTATTCTCGAGCGCATTTATGTTTCATGTCCTGTCCCCCTCCCACAAACTTATAATATACAAACCTTTTGCTTACGTCATAGAGCTCTTTCAAACTCAACATTAATATCGCGATTAGAATTTACTATCAGCCCGAGGATTTTTTCCAAAGCCCTAACCTGATTTGAAAAATCAAAATGCAATGACTTTTCAAACCTTTTTTCCATCCAACATTGGATCACGATAGAGAAACCAAGCCCAACATGATGTATTTTCCGAATGCCTTATCCAATTTTAGAATATAAACGCGATAAATAAATTAAAGAGTTTCAAATTGGTTTTAATTTATGTATGTTAGAGTGAGAACACTCCCAAATTGTTGCAAGTGAAATAGCGATAAAGACCAATTGCCCAACTCGACAGTTTTGAAATCTTGACTGACTTTCAAGGCCCATCGCGATGCGACCTTTTTCGTTTAACGCCTTTTTCATTTTGCATTGCTCGCTTAACCAGCCTGATGGTTTGTTTGTCCATAGCCAATCCCGATTTTGTTTGAAAAAAAAAGGAATGAAAAATACATTTGAACGTAAGCATTATTCAAATTGAGATCGCGAAGAGTGTATGTTCATTCCTTACCTCTATTGTTGTTGGTCATTATTTATATTGCTTGACAATGGTTGGCTGCATGTTGTGCTATTGTGTCCAGAATTTTCCACACCTAGTGCATCTTTGTGGATGGAATCATGTTGACACGTGGCTTACACTCAATGGTTGCTATTTTTGGTGGTACAATAACGCATTCCAAGTATCTTAGTGGTTTCCTCCACGCCGAAGAAAGCCCAACTGGGAAGATTGGTTTGACATACGCTAGGATGAGGGATTTCACGCTATAAGATTGATTGCAAACTGGAAGGTTCATCGTTGTTGCGATATAAATTAGAACCAGTTTGAAACCCTTTAATTTATTCATTGCTTTTGTATTCTGAACTCAGGCTAGGGCTTTGGAGAAAACATCCGGTAGTGCTTGGCTTCCCTATCGCGATCCGATGTTGGGTGGAAAAAAACGTTTAAATAGTCATTGTCTTTTTTAACTTTCAAATCGGGTTAGGATTTCGGGAAAATCCTCGAGGCTGGACACTCAAATCCCGATCACAATATGAATGTTAAGTCGGAAACTACAAACATGACTTTGCTAGGCTAGCTTAGCTTACTGGAGTTGAATCAGCTGTAAACGTGGAGGTTGGCATCGGCATTGGGGGTGGGAAAGCAACTGCACCATTATCAGTGAAGCTGAGCAACTATAGTAACTTACATGAGAGGTGGTGGGGTTTTGTAGTGTGTGAACTTAGCCACGAGACAAACGGGTCAAAGGAATGATTCTGTTATTATTTCTGGTCTAAATTATCTCCGTTTAGTAACACTATAACTTCACTTTCACATCTTTTACAGGTCACCGGTAAACATTTCTAGAAATCTTCAAATGGATATAATTTCATTCTTATCAATGAATTAATAAGAATTAATACTTGTTTGGTTGCCAATTCCACGTTTGATAAACAACTTACATCCTATTTCTGAAAAACTATTTTTAAATTCTGTAATTCAAACAACGTAAAATTAAAGAACATTTTTATGTTTTTATTACATCTAAAATTTGAATTGCAAAACTTAGACTCATTTGATAACTTTTTTGTTTTTTGTTTTTTAAAATTAAGTTTATAAAACTATTTTTACCACAAACTTTCTTCTTTTCTTATCTACATTCTACCAGAAATTTGAAAATTCAAAAAGTAACTTTTAATAAATTGTTTTTTTTAAAATCCAACCGCTGTGTTTAAAAATATATGCAATTCATTGGAATTTCTAAATTCTTTTTATCTATACTTAATTGTGTTTTAAATTCTACAGTCATATTATAAACTAATATTTTATGGATAATTACGACTAGTTTCAAAATTATATAATTCTATTTTTGAAACTGCTACAAAACACATTTCTAAAATCATAAATACAACTCAATTTTCATTTAATCTTCTGTTTTCAAATTTGAGACCCTTGTAAGCCAACTCATATTTGAATGGCATTTCAAAAGAATTTAAGAAATTATAGGCAAGTATCCATAACTCAGCATAATGGAGTTAATTGGTGTTTAAAGTACAACAGGCATAGCGGCCATGACAAAGCAGCATAAAACTCATTGTGGAAGATCCATCTCTCCTTCCATCACACCTACTGTTCAGATAAGTCATCACAGCAGCCAATTCTAAGCACGGGAAACGAAAAGAGCGAATACAGTACCTACACAAACTACTTCATGGAAAGTCGTATGTGACTAACTACAACGTAGATCATCCTACAGAGTATCTGGTTTTAGAGAGAACCATATAATCCTGAAGTTTATATAGGATTGCACATACTTTGATACTACTGAACATCTCCACCAAAAGCAAAAGCCAGCTTCTTCAAGTAAAAGCAACGATGGGCATGGCAGTCAGAATTCGATAGAAGGGTGGTTTTTGATTATCATAACAAAAGATTGCCTAGAACTTGAAATCCTTCTTCTTAGACTTCCCTTCCTTCTCTTGCATCTTACGTTTTCTTTTCTTCTCATTCTGCAAGAAAGTTTCCCGGATCAAAATATGTTTAACAAAAGAATTTCTCATTTACCACAAAAACAAAGAATAAAGAACTGATAGGTTAATTCATTAGATTAAACAAGAGAAAAAAGAAAAAAGGAAAAATTGAACCTCTGCAACCATGTCGCTGAAGTCCTCCCTCTGACTCCGTAACTTCTCCTCTTCCCTAGCTTCCTCATACCTGTTAACAGAGAACAAAGAGAATTAGGAGCTGGCACTTGCAGCATGACATGAATGCAAAAACTATACATCTATGTGCAATTACGTACTTCGCTGGTAGAACATTTTCCATAGCTTCTAGTTCTTCGGGTCGTAAAGTAACATCCACCTTATCAGACTTTTGACCTCTAAGCAAATCAACCTACAAGATAAATAACCACAAAAAGACAGATTAAGTTATCGTCGAATAATCAGTGATACCCTTTCCATGTTTAACATGCAACATCAAAAACTTCCTTACCCTTTTGGCTCCTGTCTTATCTTGAGTACCGCCACTAATAACATAGCTGAAGAGAGGCAAACATATCAAAGTGTCAAATTTAAGCACAAAAAGAAGGAAAAGTTAGATGGCTATCATGAAAAAAATAAAAAATAAATCAAATAAATTCCATACGTATGTGTAGTTCCAAGCAAAGTCCCAGGAGCAACTCTCTCTTCCTTTTCTTCAAGGACCTTCAAAAATCAAACAGATAAAAGAGTAACTTATATTTCAGTTTGAAAAAGAAAAATAGAAAGAAGGCAAGTTCTGATAAAATAACATTCATTTTGCTTACTTGGTAAAGGGGCCTGTCTGGTTCCTTCCTCTGTTGTTTCCGAAGGTCAATAACATCGGGTGTCTCCACACCAGTAGGAGTGCTGTGTGAAACAGAAATTTCAGTTACTGAACAGCTTTAAAGGATAATCACAAAGGTTAAGAATCTGGATAGGCAATGATCTATCCGGAGAATAGAATGAACAGGGAAGCATAAAGGAATTCCAAAGTTCGTGCTTTGATATCCAGAACATCTGGTGTGCAGTCATGAAGGCATGCAAACACAGATGCATAAAAGACAAGGCTAAATAACAATTCCATCTATTGGTTATTCATTTTAAACATGCAGTTAGATTGGACTTGAACATGACTGGGACAGAATATAACGGTTTTGGGTAGTTATACTGGTTTTAATTATTTAAGTTCAGTCTATTCTAGCTAAAGACAAGGCTTTTATTGAAAAGAAAAGAACCTCAAACCATGCTACCAACCACATACCAACTCAAATTGGAATATCACCTCTTTTGGCAGGATTACCCCAGTAAATAAACCCATTCAAATATATTCAAAGTATTCATAATAACTTAAGTGTCTTAATCAAACTATGTTGATGTTATTGAAATAGCATGTCATATCCTGAACTTTTCTTCATTCTGTCATGTTTGGAAGTTTTAACATTCTTTTATTTATCTTTAATTTTTTTTCAGATAAGAACGTTCAAGATGGTTAAACCAAGAAAAAGATTTCAAAACTAGAGCTTGACATAAGATGACAACAATTTTTTTTCTCTCTCTCTCTCTCTGGATAAACAACCTAAAATAAATGAAAAATACACACAAATAAAAATAATAATAATATAAAAAGAGCCCCCAGAAAAGCCAAACAGCAACTATGCTAAAAAAAAAGAGGCTAAATTTAAACAAAATGAGACCTATGGGATAATTACCAAAGTCGTAACAAACAAAAACCCAAGGAATAAAATGGCAATGAATTGATACCATACCTCGATAAACTATCCACAGATTCAATGCCATCTTCCATTTCTTCTTCTTCAAGTTCCTCCTCATCTTCTTCCTCCACCTCTTCCTCTTCCTCTTCCTCCAAATCACCCCAATGCTTGGTCTTATCAACAGGTTCCTCCTAAATGAGGCATCAGACAACCAAATAAAGACATATGCAGACCTCACAAAAGGGTGGATAAGAGAATGCCACTATTATCAAATGTTTCTTCCTAAAAGAAGCTTAGTATAAAAAAATGTCTTAAAATCTCAGTGCTCCACGGAAAGAAATTGGCATAAAACTAAAAGATAATCTCTGTTGAAGTCAAAAAGGGAATCAGCAATGAAGTATCACAAACATGGAGAGATTAAGAGCAAATATTGAATTTGATAAATTCACATCTCCAAATTGATGTTCACCATTAATATCTGAAATTTTACCCCTTTTCCACAGCCTAGCTTGAGCACATTATATATCGTTCCAATTTTATTGTATGTCCTCGAAGGGACGGTTTGAGCAAGTCTTATAAGAACCTAAATGTTGGATATTTAGTTCTTTTCATGTATCCATCCTTCACTAAATTTCAATCAAAATCCTTTTGAAACAAAATAAATAAGATACCTCGTAGTTAGCTTGCTCCTGTTGCTGAACACCAAACACATCTCCATACAGTGGACGGCCGTACTATCCACAGAAAGAACAATGATAAGATTTAGCAGATTAAAATGAAGAAAAAAATATGACAAGTCAAATACTCACTTCATCCACAGGAGGCTTGCCCCAGCCACCAGGATGGTAACCAAAGCTAGCTCCAGGTGGAATGGGAGCATTGAGTCCCGGAATCTTGAGATCTGGATAGGATGGTGGAGGACCATATCTCTATGGAAAAAAACACAAAGTTAAGTGAAAGATCACAAATACATACAGCTTCAAGAAAGCACGGTCAGATTTCAGTTCGACAATAAGTTCAGCCATCCAACCTGCATGTTGATGAGCCATGGAGGAGGAGCGCCTTCTGGCATACCGAGCGCTTCTTTCAGTTCTTGTGACAGCATGCCTGGTTTCATCTCCCTTAACTTAACCTGTATGCCAATGAACAAACAAGTAAGGAAGCTAAATCCCCACAGATTAACTACTCAATAGCTGTATACAAGCAGCGACAATGTTCAAATAGTTACTTCTATACCAGTTCCTTATTTATGAACTTGAAATGCACATTGACCAAAGACCATTGTGGATAAATAATAGTCATAGCCTAATACCTCGAATTCTTTCCCTTCATAGTACAGATCTCCAAGAGTTGTCAGCTTTGGCTTCGTTTGGTACTTGAAAAAAGCATCATGAAGAACCTAATGCAGAAGAGCCAATTAAATTAGTTAGAATTTTCACATTCTTGACAACAAGGACACCTAGAAGCAGACATAAAACTAGATATTATCAGTCAAATACATATCAATTCTAAAGGTAGTAAAAACCTGATAATCAATATCCATCTTTCCCATCTTTGGCTGCATTCGTTCTCTTTGCTTTTGCTTCAATTTCTTACTATCCTCTTTTTCTATGTACGCCTGCATAACAAATATAATAAAGAATTGGATAATACTTTTTCGGGATTAGAATTGGCAATTCCAGGCATCACATTGGGCCAAGCATGTGTATTGAAATACATTTAGACTGAACATGGTTTCACCAGCGTAATATGAACTAAAATTGTAGTAAGAGCTACCTGTCGAATTTTCTCAATTCCTGTTGCTGCAATAAAATCTGGAAGTTGGAATGGCTGCTTCTCGATACCACGCTTCCCCTGCAAAATAAATCCAACCATATCTAAGATCCAATCCAAACTAAGATATTAATTCATCAACAGAATCAGAAAATGCCAGGGTCATTATGAACAGCTAAGATTTTAAAACAGAATGATTATCTTATTGATGTAGTATACAAGGAAATATCATGCAGAACAAATTTGCCCATGCGACATAAAATTGTTCACATCCCAGCCCACACCACAAAATATACTAAAATAGAAATAATCCATGGGTGCTCTTAGCAAACACCTACAAGTTCCGGCTCCAACAGTGTCACAGCCACACCCCTGCAAGAATCAGATATGTACATATAAGAGAAACCTTATCAACATGATCTTCCCTCACTCAACTCTCTCATTCCTCATGTTGAACATACCCATCAATTGTGCATAGATGTATGCAGACGTAAATTTAACATCAGCAGAATTACTGACCTGTAAAAATTTCCTTTTCTGACACCAATGCCTTGGTACAGGAACTGTATTGCGATAAGATTTTAGATAAACAAGTAACTTGGGATCAGCTGCAGTTGCGTCCCAGATCTGAAAAGTAAATAGATAAGCACATAAGAATATCATAACCAGAAAATGCAACCTGCACTCCCTGGTGTCAGGTTTTTATGATGATTTTGTAAGGTAAAAGATACGTGCAATACAGTACAAAGTGCTCCATATCTACCTCAACAACATCTGGTCTCGAACAAATCTGCTTCAACTCTGCAATTTTCATACGTCGTTGCAGCTGAAAGTGGAAAGAACCATTTACTTACAGATCATTATGACAAGAAATACCCAATGCCATCGTTCATACATAAATGGTAAGATAATATCAAGGCTCTATACCTTCTTTTTCTTGTTTGACAAGCCTTTTTCCTTCTGTTGGTTATCAAGTTCTTCATCATCAGAATCCGAGTCTGACTTCTTAGATGTTGCATTTTGGGCGGACTCATCTTTGTTATCATTCTCCTATGTATAAATAAAAGGCAGAGATTTCAGAGGATTGCATCATGACTGAAAAAACTGAACTGATGAGCAAAATTACACAAATTTAAACTTACCTCAGCACCAGCAACCTCACTGAAACTGAATTTCTCAAAAACTTTTCTAAAATCTTCATCCAAGCTATCATCTAGTTCAGCCTTCTCTGGTACATATTCAATTTCTACTTTCTCAACAACCTATAAATTCAAAAACAAATAAATGCAATTTGAATGGCTCATTAACATCAAGCAATTTATTTAACCATATGTCACACATCAGAGCAAAAAAGAAGAGGGAAATGACTCATGAATGTTCTTGCTGTCCAACAATCAAGATTCTAACTGTTGTTTTAATAAGAAACAATAGGTATATGTACATTCCTCAAAAGAAGATAAACGAACAACCTAGGGGTCAAGGTAGAGATAAACCCTGCACAAGGCTAAAGGAATATTACAACTGAAGACTTGTTAATACTCATTAGCTAGCTAAAGTTAAAAAAAACCCTAAGTCCTACTAGCCTTATTAACCAAATTCCAGGCAGAAATATCAGAGATAAATTAGCAGCACCGTGTCCCTCAACTAAGAGACTAAACTTCAGCTCAATGGAAGGGTTAAGAATAAGAAAATACTCGAATGAATCATGAGCCGTAACATGATTCGTATCATGACATTGACACCTATGGACTATATACCAAGAAAGATACTGGAATTACTAACAGATAAGTTTCTCAATGTATTATTCTCTACGAACTTTCAAAAGATAATGGAAACTTAACAAATGAACCTAGCTCTATCTGGTATGGGTAGGGCTCAATGCTACGTATTCACTTTCTAACTCACATACAGCATCATCTAATCTCAACTTAAATCTGCTTCTTATGGTAAAAAGAATGATAGATGTCTTGGTCTCTTAGATATCCACTCTCCTTCCCACAACAACCGCAACCTTCATTCCAAAAACCAGTATTTGCCAAGAAGACTCGAAACACTTAGAGAACATAACCCTAAAACCACAAGCCGACAAACATTTCCTTAACATAAAATAAAAAATTTTAAGAAAATAAACCTGCAGTGGATCATCGTTCTCCTTTGTGTCGTCGCCGGAAGCGTCACTATCTTCTCCAGCAGCAGCCTCCTTCACCTTAGAAGCCTTCTGGTTTTTCTTTTGCTTTCGTCGACGACGACGTCGTTCACTTTCTCGTGACTTCTTGGCGGCGCCAGATTTAGGGTTAGAATTAAGGTTCCAGTCGCCATTCGAGACAACTCCATTTGGCTGAGAAACCTCCACAGTCATGCTCGGATTCAGTCTTCACACAAATCGACCAATAAACAAACCGCGCACGCAGCTGTGAGAATGGAGAGAAGAACGAAACATAACAAATCAAAATGGAAATGCGGAAATCACCAGATGATGAACAGACAAACAAACAAAACCGAGGAGTAAAAGGCAGAAAAATAACAAAAAAAAACATAGAGTAAAGAAGACTACGAACCTATTTCCAGCAAGGCCACGGCGGTGGAGGATAATAAGGGTAAGACGACAAGCAGGTTATTCGTTGATTCTCCGGCGAGGGCAGAAAACGAGAGACAAGGCGGAGTTAGCAGCGGAAAATCATAGAAATATATTGGGAGAGAACTTGTGGAAAGGGCAGCTTGCGACGTGAGGTTGCAGAAAAGAGTGAAATGGAAAGAAAATTGATGGAGAGATGCGCCGACGACCGTAAATAGCAACGGTGGAGGTTGAGGGATAAAGAAATTAATTAACGAAAGTTAGGAGTGAGGTTGCAATGGCGGTGTGTGGCGCTACAAGGAATGATGGAGAAGAAAGAAACCTGGGTGAAGGTCGATGGGAGAGAGGAGAAATTGAGAAAAATAGAAAGGGGTGAAGAAGGAAGAAACCGAAGGCCCTAGGGATTATTCGGGAAAATTGTCCAAAATAACCCCTATGATTTTCACCGTCTGAAAATAGCACACTTTCTGAAATGTGGTAGATGTGTTCTTCTCGATTCTTCTCGGTGGAATTCAAGATCGAGCTTTTTGTTTACATGTTTCATTCAGTGGTCCGCACTTAAGTTATGTTTAGTCAGGAGTTTTTGCAATATCTGAGAAATTTGGAATATATTGTTGAATTTTTGACATATTTTGTGTTGTAATTTTATATAGGTTGGTTTCATTGAATGAATTTGGGTAACTTCAGCCTTCTATGCAATATAAGACATGAATCTTGGGCGAGATTTGGTTGAAGTTGGCTCGAGATACATTGAATGAGTCCTGAGATTTGAATGTTTTTAATGCATTGTGTGAGATCTCGGGGTATTTGTGTCCCGAGAATGGCCCAAGATGTTTTACATAATGCATTTCGAACCCTAATCTCATGGCACGCCGGTGTAAATGTCCCAAGTTCTTTATTAAATTTTCTCGATCTTGACCGAGTTTGTCCCAAGATGTCCCCAAGATTTTTGACAGATTCTTTATAGATGTGTCTTGTTTTGTCTGTTTTCTGTTCTAATTGATCTTCTACATGCTTTTTTTTTTGTTTGGCAGATGGCTTTGGTTACTAAAATCAGCGCTTCTGATTTCTTTCTGGACAACTTGACATGTTGTTCTCATCTATCTAAGATTGTAACAAGCATAAAAAATAAGTTAACACCTAGGCAGTTGTATATGTTTAAGCACACAGTATTTGGACATTTTTTGGACGTTAAGCTAGTGTTTAAAGGATCTTTGTACCATTATATTTTGTTATAGGAGGTGGAGGATGATGAGAAGGAAGTGATTAGTTTTAAGTTGTTGGGTAAGAAAGTCTCTTTCGAGAGAGATGAGTTTGACACTGTTATGAGGTTAAGGCATAGGTCGAGACATGTTGTTCCGGTCAAACAAGACAAAGCTTTTAGGCTTAGACGATTATACTTGGGTGATAAGACAAACATGAATGGGTCAAAGCTAGACTAAGATTTTCCCAATCTTTAGTTTCAGAGCGACGAAGATGCGATGAAGATGGCTATATTTTATTTCATTGAGCTAGGGATTGATCGGAAGGAAAATGAGGCAACACATGGACTAGACCATGTTGGACCTCATAGATGATTTGAGAACTTTTGTAGCTACTACTGAGGTAACTTGATCTTTGTTAAAATCCTGAGTAGCTTGAAGGGTGCACTGAATGAGAAAGTTGCAATGTATAAGAAAAAACTTGCGAGTAATAAGACCCCTGAGTCCTATAGTTTATATGGATTTTCATTCGCTATCCAAGTTTGTAAATGTTGTTTTATTATATAATTGTAATTGTTGTTATTACTTATAACTAAATGTGCCTGATGGATTTGTAAAATTCGTAGGTTTGGGCATATGAAATAGTTTTGTCACTTAGCGAATGAGTTGCAAGTAGGGTTTCTGCTGATGCAATACCACGCACCATGCGATGGCGTTGCACGTACTCACTTGGATTGAAGGTGATTCAGACACAAGTCTTTGGGTAACAGGTGGTAAGTTTGTTTATCTTAAGTAAGGTTTACTATTTACGGCTTTCACTCTTTTTTACTTAATTTTTAAAATTTCTGGTTATATGCAGACCCGTATAAGCGATTTTGAGCCTTTAGATGAGAAGCGTGCATAATTGAGTTGAATTTTGGATATTTCGACCACTAAAGGTTACGTAGATCATCCCCATCCACGGCTTGATAAAGAGGATGATCGTGAAGGAAGGCATGAAGAACGAGATGAGGCCAGCATCGGTCTTGATGATCCATTGATGGGTTATCATGCCACAGTCACTGAACGTAATGTGATTGATCCATTAGTAGCTCCTAAGCCTTTTAATGGTGCAATTGAGACGAGTCGACCAGCTCATCAGTTATAACATCCCAAAATTTGAGATAATTTTAGTTTAACTATCTTAAATTAATTAGGTATAAGTTGATTTATTTGTTTTGATTAGGGATGTTAATTATTTAATTTGGATTTGAAAAATATTTGATTTGGTGGAAATTTGATTAAGAAATTAAAACTATATATATGCATATATATGTATACTGGGTTTTATGTCCTAAAACTCGTAGATAGTAAATGTAAATCGTTGACTGTTATTAATAAAGAGTTATTATTTCATTATCAATAAATAGTTATTAATTTTTTTTTGTCTAATTAACTCAAATCCAATAAACTAAAATCCTAAGTTGTTTTATGAGTCTTGAACAGTATGTGGAGACATACAAAGATCAATGTTCGAGATACAACTTAAAGGGTCTATAGTATAAAGATAAGGTTGGGTACCTTATCCTGGTAAAACTATGGATACGACTCACTTTGTATTTGATACAAACACAATGATCCAATGTGTTCGTGTAGGTGATATGTGTGTGGGGGTATCCTATGCAATGTGTTTGCATAAGACTGGACCACGAAATAGTAACTACTAGATGTAGCTCCGTTGACTAGTTAGATTTCTATTTCAAATAGGATGCCTAGGCAACTTAATCTTAATCCTGAGTGTATTATGAACTCCTGTTCACGAGGAATTGTCCTTTGATTTGTATAGGTGAGAGTGGCCAGTTTTCCGACTCAATAAGCCTACCATTTTGGGGACAAGATCGAGTGAGAGGCTGAGAACATAATCACACAAGATGGAATTCACTCTTTCACGACTTTAGGGTAAGTAGATAGGTGTTCCCTTAATTGGTATCCCCGGAACTTGAACAAATGGCCCTATCTTCTCTATGGCACGAGAGGAATTTCTGCTTATTGGTTGGACCATAAGCAGGTTGTTCATTAAAGGAGCACTGATATTTAAGGACTAAGAAGTAACCTAGAGGTAAAACGATAATTTGATCCAGTTGGAGTTATGAACATTTGAGAAGGACTAACTTGCTGTTATTGGTCTACATCCGTGGACACAAAAATATATTTACAATGAAAAGAGTTCAGCTGTGAGTCTTTAGTGGAGTGTACACACAGTTAACGAAGATTAATGTGGTTAATGAGTTTAGCCAATTAATCTCATATCATTGTAGCTTCTGATCTGTAGGTCTATGAGGTCCCCTTCTAATATTTAATTTAATTTAATTAAATTTAAATTAAATTAAATAACTCCCTTGTGGGAGTTATTTTTTGGCAAACGTGGAATGCTCCCACGTTTTTCCAAATTTTTCTCTAATCTTCCCTTCTTCATCCTAAAAAAGGGGAAGAGCAGAACGGTTTTGGGTATGTGCTTGAAACCGTACGTCTGATTTGCAGAAGATTTGTAGAAGATTTGTAGAGAAAAAAAAACCTCTCTCAATATTTTCTCCAAATAATTCCCAAAGCAAATCCATGTTGGTTCCCACAATCATTCAACCTCCATTATTTAGAGAATAGAAGAGGTTCCAACTGTTGGTGGCTACAATTTGGTGTATTGGTAGAATTCAGAGTCTTCAACGAGGGTGATTTTTTTTATCTGTAATTGTGTTTATAAAAAGCATGCTTAGCCTAGAATGTTTCTGTAAATTTCTTCAATGTATTAGTATTTTATTTTTTTCGAAATTAAAATTGAGAATGGTTCTGTAATTCTTCTGCTGCGATGAGTTTTTATCCCTTCAATATATATATATACCATAAACCCAAAATCCTAAACCCTAAACCCTATATATATACATTGCCTTTGGTTTTCTATGGTTTAGGAATGGCTTTTAACCTTTGTTTAGGGTCTTAAAATCATGTTACTAAGTGTTGGCTTTTTTAGTTTGTGCATTCTCAATGGTTTTTTCTTCTTTAAGAATTTCTTTAAAGTTTGTGTAGGGTCTAAGAGTCATGAATGTAACTAAGTGTTAGTTTTTGTTGTTGGAAAAGTGTTCAAAATCAAAAAGTAGGTTGGTGTGTCTGAGGGAGGGGGGGAGGGGATTCATTGTCGGAACACAAGTTTTGAGTTCCTTTTTATTTTGTTTGGACATAGGAATGACTTTAAACTTTGTTTGGGTACTAAATGCATGAAAGTAACTAACCGTAGTTGATAATATTTTTCCATTGCCTTTGGTTTTCTATGGTTTGGGAATGGCTTTTGACCTTTGCTTATGGTGCTAAAATCATGTTACTAAGTGTTGGCTTTTTTTTTTAGTTTGTGCATTCTCTATGGTTTTTTCTTCTTTAAGAATGTCTTTAAAGTTTGTTTAGGGTCTAAGAGTCATAAATGTAACTAAGTGTTAGCTTTTGTTGTTGGAAAAGTGTTTGAAATCAAAAAGTAGGTTTGTGTGTGTGTGAGAGAGGGGGGGGTGATTCATTGTCGAAACACAAGTTTTGAGTTTCTTTTTATTTTATATGGACATAGGAATAACTTTAAACTTTGTTTGTATACTAAATGCATGAAAGTAACTAGCTGTGGTTGATAATGTTTTTCCATTGCCTTTGGTTTTCTATGGTTTGAGAATGACTTTTAACCTTTGTTTAGGGTGCTAAAATCATGAATCTTACTAAGTGTTGGCTTTTTTTTAGTTTGTCTATTCTCTATGGTTTTTTCTTTGTCAGGAATGTCTTTAAAGTTTGTTTAGGGTCTAAGAGTCATGAAATCAAAAAGCTTGTCTTTAAAGTTTGTGTTGTTGGTGCTGAGCTAGAAATCAAAAAGTAGGTGTGTTTACTCTCCATATTTGTTTTATCTATACTCTATTTGAATAGAATTTCCAAACTCATTTCTTTTATTACTTACTAGATTCACAACTATGGATAAATCATGGATGCAAAGAGTAGATTATCCAAAGATTATGAGTTGGGTGTGAAAAACGTCATGAAGTTTGGATTTTCTAATACAAATAGCTCTTATATTCGCTGTCCTTGTTTGAAATGTGGGAATTGTGAGAAGCATAATAGAAAGGGTGTTAGGGATCATTTATATGTCAATGGTATTGATGAAAGTTATAAAATTTGGTTTTGGCATGGGGAAAACTTCCTAAATCATCCTTCTATGGAGAATCTTCTAAGTATGATTCTCATACATACGAAGAGAATGATGTTGGAAGTGTAAAAGAAAAGATTATACTGAAGTTGCTCACGAAGAGTATTCAAGAGATCCTGATGGATTTGAGAAGTCGCTTAATGATGCTGAGAAACTATTATACACAAGATGCAATAAATACACCAAGTTGTCTACCTTAGTCAAATTGTACAATTTAAAAGTTAGGCATAGATGGAGCGATACTAGTTTCTCGGAACTACTCAATACTTTGAAGGAAATTCTTCCTACATCCAATGAGCTCCCAAAATCATTGTACGAAGCGAAGAAAACATTAGGTGCATCAGGAATGGAATATGAAAAGATTCATGCATGCCCTAATGATTGTTGTCTCTACAGGAAAGAATATGTTGATGCAATTGAATGTCCTATATATGGTCATTCAAGGTGGAAAAACGTTAAGGACAAAATTCAACGACAAACAAATTTTCGACAATATTGGTATGATACTTTCCACCAATTCCACGATTCAGAAGGCTATTTAAAAGTAGTGAATGTGCTAAAAATTTTACTTGGCATGCGGAGGAACGAATTGAAGATGGTAAGTTACGTCATCCAACAGATCCTCCAACTTGGAAGTTAGTAAATACCAAATCGTCATACTTTGATTCTGAACCTAGAAATCTTCGTTTAGTGTCTGCCGATGGAGTAAATCCACATGGTGACATGAGTTCTAAATACAGTTGTTGGCCTGTAGTGATAGTTATTTATAATCTTCCATCATGGTTATGTATGAAAATGAAGTACATGATGCTATCCATGTTGATTTTAGGTCCAAAACAACTAAAAGATGATGTAGGCACATACTTAGCACCACTAATCGAAGATTTAAAACTTCTATGGAAAAGTGGTGTTGAATGTTATGATGCTTATCGAGAAGAACTTTTCAATGTGAGGTCAATTTTGTCGTGGACAATCAACGATTTTCCAGCAGATAGTAACCTTAGTGGACGTTCTGTCAAAGGGTATAAGGTATGCCTAATTTTGTGGAGATGATATAGCTTCTATAAGATTAAAATATGAGAAAAAATTACATACCTAGGACATCGACGATTTCTTGCACCCAATTATCCATACCGAAGACAAAAAAAGTCATTTAATGGTAAAAAAAGAACTTGGTACAATCTCGAAACCACTGTCGGGAGAGGATGTGTATTTGAAATTGAAAGATCTTGTCTAAGAGATGGTGTGAAGCCAGCAAGCACCGTTTCTATCTTAACAACACTCGCCAATAGTTTACTTGACTACTATTTCTAACTCATTAAAATATCTCAAGAAAACATATATAATACTTATATATACAACTTAACACAACTTCCCAGCCTGTAGCAATTTAACATACTGAAATTTAGAACTTAAGACAATATATACATAACTTTACATACATCTAACTGATGTCTCAACCTTCACACGTTACTAAATAAAGACAAAATGCATGTTCAGAGTTTACAAACGACAAAATTATAACACTAGACAACAGACTAGCAGCAGTAGGTCAGGCTTTGGGATCACGATCTCTACCTGAAAAGTGGAAAAACATTTTGAAAGGGTGAGATAAAGCTAAGTGAGTGACTATCTTAAATAAACATAGAATGAAAACAATATAGTGAGAAATCTTAGCAAAGCAATGAACATTTAAGACTACTTGCATGACTTATCTTTACTCATTTCTTATATACGTTATAGTAGGACAAACCCAGTACTCACAACGTCTTTGTCATAGTGGGGCATGCCGACACTTCTGACAGCATTGTTGTCGTGGAGTAAACTTAACACCAACAATGGAATACTTTTGTGTGCACACATAATATACTAGCCTTTGGCTCAAATAACTCAGTCATGCTTTTATGAAATTTCTCATAAATCATAGAAACTTTGCTTTCCTTAAATAGTTGTCTTAAATCTTCAACCTTGTCATAACTCAATGCTTAACTTTTCTCAAAATTTTCTCATGCTTACTAAATATGTATCAAATCTCATATTTGGAAATAGTTAAAGAACTCATTAGTAAACATGCTTTGTTTCTCAAAACTTGCTTTAAGAATTTTACTAAAACTTTCATGCTTGAAATAAGTATTTAAATTCATTTGTCATTTACAAATACGACTTTGATCCCTTGATTTCTAGGCTTCTCTTATCGTTGTTTGTTTTCAAATAACTCAAAATTAGGTCAATAGGATCTAACAAATGGTAGTTGGCACATGATTGGACTTCAAAGGTGTCATTGGCATGCTGAGTGAGTAGCCACTCACGCACAAAGGCATGCTGGAATGCCGAGATGGGTACTCATGGGCGGTTGGACATCCCTTGTTTTTTCCAGGAACCAACACATCAAGAAACATGTCTAATTTTATCAAAAATCACTCCAAATTTCTTTCATAAAGCAAATACGGAACCTCTTAACAAACTAACTTGAGAATTTGGAGCTTAGAAATTTCTTGGATTGATCAGAATTCAACTCAAAAGCACCCTTACTCAGATTCAATAATCTCCTATCAACATAAAGTTTCCTTTAATTCTAAACATTTTCACAGCGAATTAGCTCTAACACCCTTCATGAAAGTTTTAGATAGGCCTTTTATCTTACTAACCTCAAAATTTCATCTTCTAGTTCGCTTTCTACAGTTCAGGAGCTTCAAAACACCAGACTGCTTCAGATTTGCCCGAGTTCCTGACCAACTTTCATGTTTCTTTTACCTCCTCAAGCCTTGTCTCTCTCTTTCTCTCTCTCAGCTGCAAAAAACCTTGGAGTTCTTCTTCCCCTTTCTTTTCTTCTTTCCTTCTTCCCCAACTACTCGAGCATTTCTTTTCTTCTACCTTAAAGCCCACATTTAGTTCTCTTAAAAATAAAAATTTATTTAAACTTTCAAGAAAATGAATTCCAGCCCATCTGTTAACTTATGCATACTCATGCTTGAAGACTAAAACATGGAGACTTAACCCCAAGATTGTTTGAAGTAATTGATTTTCTTTTCTTTCCTTTATCGTTGTGTTCCAACACCTACTTAAAGAGCACAAATAAAGTAGCCTACTTACTCAATTAAATTTACCAATTAAATTTCTCCCCACTTTCTTTGATTTCAACTTGTCTCTTAATTAACTTTTACTTAGTTGTGATAAAAAAACCCTAGGATTTGTAAAATTAGGAACCCAATTTGCAAACCCCTAATAACAAATTCTAAAACCCCCAAATCAATTTGACAAAAACCCAAGGGAATGGAGTAGATTTGGATTACCCTTTGATCAAGACCAAGAGATAAGGAGAACTAGTTCCTCACTCTAAACTCGAACACTCCACAAGCAAAGTGATCAAACTTACTTGAATGTTCTTGGCTTGCAACCCTAAATCAAGAATTGTAAAAAGGCGGCGATGAGACTCTGACATCTACAAAAGAATTTTCATTCAAAGAAAACCCTGAAACTTTAATTATCAAAAACTCTCCCTAAAACAACCTAAAGGCAAGGATAAATAGCCTCCCAATAAAACCCTAATTCAATGAAAAAAGACTAAATTATTCCTTTTTAAAAGTTATTAAAAAAAATAAAATTGAAAAAGATAAAAATTAAAAATTATTTAAAATACATCATAATTATTAAATAAAGCCTAATTAATAATTTGATGCTTGTGTGGATCATATCAAGTTGTCCCTTTACAACTTAGATGCTTAGTCATTCCTTAACAACACTATCTTTGGTTTTCAATTAATTCTTTGTTACCTATATTAACTTATATTATATAGGTAAGCTCAAAATAGTGTCACCATTAATCCACATACTCGTAGCCATAATCTCACAAAATTTCTTTCAATAAAACTTTATCATCTAAGTGCAACAATAAATTCTAACACAACTTGGAAAATAAAACAAAATTTAGGGCTTACAGAAGAACCATAAGAAACACACGAGGAAAGGAAATGCAAAGATTTGTTGGAATATACTATCTTCCTTTTTTGAGCTGTCGTACTTGAAAGATCTTCATGTTAGACATTGTTTAGATGTGATGCACATTGAAAAAATTGTTTGCATGAATATCTAGGAATGCTACTTGATATTCCAGGAAAAAGTATGGATGGGTTAAAGGCTATACGTGATTTAGTTTATCTAAAAATTCGACCAGAGCTTGCCTCTAGCAGTGGAAAAAAGAAAATATCCATTCCTCATGTATGTTATACGCTTACAAAGGAAGAAAAACGTTATGTTTTGAAGACTTTGTCTGAAATAAAGGTTCCTGAAGGTTACTCGTCCAATATCAAAAATCTTGTGTCGTTGACAAATTTGAAACTCAATAGTCTAAAATAGCATGATTGTCATGTGCTCATACAACAATTGTTTTCCATCGCAATAAGATCAGTGCTACTAAAACATGCCTTGTACGCCATAATTAGGTTGTGCATATTTTTCAATTATGTATGCAACAAGGTACTAGATGTACAACAATTAGACAAAGTTGGAGGAAGATATTGTGATAACATCGTGTTTATTTGAAAAGTATTTTCCCCCTTCATTCTTCGCGATCATGATGCATCTGACAGTACACATAGTTAGAGAAGTCAAACTTTGTGGGTTTGTATATCTTCAATGGATGTATCCGTTTGAACGATTCATGAAGGTCATTAAAAACTCAGTGAGAAATAGATATCGTCTAGAATGTTGGATTGCTAAAGGTTATATAATAGAAGAAGTTGTTGATTTTGTTCTAATTTCTTATCTAGAGTGGATTTTATTGGGTTGGCACATACAAGGGAGAAGACCATTTGGACAATTCAAATATTGGTAGACCATTGACCATGGAAGTTTCCTATAAATCGACCCAAAAAACTTTTACATCAAGTTCATCGATATATCTTAAAAAATACAATTGATGTGCAACCATATACGGAGTAAGTTCATGTTTTTGCTTTTTTATATTATTTTATTATTTTATTCAACCGTAAACACTCATACTGTGTAAATCTAACTACTCTATAATGTTTCAATGTCCACTACAAAGAAAATACATGAAGGCCTTGCAATTGCAATATTCAAGTAAGTCTAAAAATCAGAAATGACTACAAGAGAAACATAATCGAACCTTTATACATTGGCTACGATAAGAGGTATAGTATTCAACCTTGTACTTTAGTTGTACATGTTCATTGTTGAACTTGAAATGAGAATTCACATGGTAGGTAGCAGCTGAGCATGAAGTCGAACATAGTGGAGTTTCAGATAACTTGAGATGGATTGTGCATGACCCTCATCCGTTTGTTATTACATATAGCGGATATGCAATAAATGAATGTCGCTATCACACAAAATCTTGTGATAACGATCGTAGTGTAAAAATTAGTAGAGTTAATTTATTTGCAAAAACGATGCAAGTGTCTAGTTCTAAAGATAAAAATCCTATCATTGGCGATATGTCCTTCTATGAGTCATACAAGAGATACGGAAACTCAATTATAATACGTTTAATGTTGCAGTATTTAAATGTGATTGGGTGGAGAACAATAATAGTGTTAGGATCAATGAACTCGGGTATGTCTTAGTTGATTTGCATAAAATAGGTAACAAGTCTGATTTCTTTATACTAGCAACCAAAGCAAGACAAATGTTTTATGTTGAGGATCCAAGTGATGTTAGATGGTCTGTCGTGCTAACTTCACCAAAAAGGGACTTTGAAGATAGATATAATGACGACGAACTTGGTGATACAACACTACAGTGTCAAGGAATACCAAATGATATGTCATATCTAGATGTCAATATTGATTTGGATGAGAACATCTCTACATACGTTCGGTCAGATTGTGAAGGAACGTGGATACCAACATAATGTCTTTCTAATGGGTTTTATAATCTAGGGTTGTATAGTAATTGTTCGTTAAATTTATAATGTTCATAAATTACATTTGGTTTTTACTAGGCATTGCACAATTTGTTTATTCATTGCTAATTGTATCTTGATTTTCAATGTCTCAGCCTTTGATTCATACACCACATGGATAGTACTACACTTGGAGTGGAGGATCGTAATGAAGAACTACTTGTGGTTGAGAATGCACAACCAGTAACTGAAAAGGAAAGTCTGAAACGTGCAATAAGGTCAAGAGGAGCTACTATCATGTTTGATGTGATCAGCATTCGGAGTCAAAGAGAGAATAAAGTTGTAAGGTACAATAAAAACGGTGTACCAATCCATGAGAATGGTGCAAAGTTAAAGTCTTTTATAGGATCTTGTACACACTGTCATGTTCCTATAACATATACGTCGTGGAAAAGTGTGCCTGCGAAGCTGATAGATAAGATTTACAGTACAGTTGAGGTAAATATACAATTTTCATATGTTTATCTTCATACTATTGTTGCTCTACAGGCACTTTACCTAATAAATGTTATATATTATTTAGGTCGCGTTCGTCATTGATCCTAGATCTAGAAAGAATATTCTACAAACTGCAGGCATTTCGTTTCGTCAGTTCAAATGTTGATTAACGACAAAATACATTATGTCCCATAAAGACAAACCTCAACTTCTACAAGTGCCACCTGAAAAATACTCATTTATTGAGCAAAATTATTGGGAAACCTTAGTGAGGTCGAGATTGTGCAACACTTTCCAAGTAAGAATAGTGTTTTTCACGTCATATGTATTTATATTCGTAATTGTTTTCCTAACACATTCTACACTCGAATGTAGGAAAAATGACAATTGCAACAAGATAAGCGATCAAAAAACAAATACAACTATAGAATATCTAGGAAAGACTATGCCGAAGGAAATGGTAAGAATGAGTTATGTTCTTCCACTGAATAAGTTTACCATAAAATAACTAACATTTTGTTAATTGGAATGTAGAAGTAGGAGGGTACAAAAGAAGATGAATTTGGTCGAGCTAAGATGTGGAAGAAGGCTCGAGTAAATAAGAAAGGAGAGTACGTCAATGACAATGTCCAAGAAGTTGTCAACAAAATAGTAAGATTACTTCTATACTAGACATTTAAATTAACCATATATGACATATAAGTTAGCTAAAATTTGTTATCTTCATAGGATGAGCTGTTAATGAATTCGGAACCGTCATGACTCAAAGCACTTTCTCCCAATTATGTCTTAACTCAAGCATTGGGTACAAAAGAGCATAATGGTCGAATACGTGGAGTTGGCGGGTTTGTTACTCCTACTAGTTACTTTCACTTGGTGAAGAAATCATCTGAACACGAAAAGCAAATTCTAATGGAGAATGATTTGCTTTGAAAGCGTGTTAGTGAACTAGAAGCCAAATTCACAATAATATGTCCACACCACTCTCTTGAGGATATTGAATCAAAACAAACAATCAAAGACAATAATTTGGTGAAAGAGGTGAAATCTGAAAATAAAAATTGAAAAACATAAAGGGGAAGGAGGTGGAAGTAGTAGAGAAAGGAGTAAAAAGGATGTTGACGGTGGATTAAGATGTTTGTGATGAAAAAACGAAGAAAGGGATGGATGTGGAGGTGATCCATGTAAATTGTGATGAGGTACAGGAGAAAGTCTCAAGTAAAGTGAATAAGTAGAAAGAAGTTGTATCTGAGTCAAATTCTAATTCTAGTTTGCCGGTAGCGTTGAAGTCCATTCTTAGATATGCTGAGAAGGTGATGGACAAAGATTCAAGTATTACATTTCAACTACCTGTTGGGATTCAACAACTACATTTCAACTTCTATCCTACGAGACGACGTCATTGATTTCTGTAGCATGAACCAAATGAAGATGTTTACAGTGGTAGCCTATATGACGTAAGTTAAACATCTTTTTTTCCCTAATTATTTATGTACCATGGTTATAAGTCTTAAAATGCTTGGTTTGTAGGTACTTATACTCATCAATTCTTGGTTCAAACAAAAGTTCGCAGTGCATGTTTGTAGATCCGTCTCTTATTTATTCAAGACATAACTCGCAAGAATCTCGAATTCGAAACCTGTGCAGCAGATTGATGGTCTCTAAAGCAAATCAAATAGTCACTGCTCCGTTCAATCCTGGGTAAGTCTTTTATTTTAAGTTGCATTAACAACAAAAAAAAAAAAAAACTGAACATTTTATTAATTAGGGGTCATTGGGCACTGCTTGCCATAATTGCATACGACGATACGATGTACTACCTTGACTCTTTAAGGACAACATCACGAGCAACGATGAGATGTGTAACTGACACGTAAGTTTGTTATTACTTTTCATGAACGTAGTTGATATGGTATGATTTGGTTGTGGGCTGTTACATCGACTTTAATATTTGGTAATGTAGTGTTATTTCATTCTTTTCATGTTGACTCTAAAACAAAGAAAGTGTGTGGATGGAAGGGGGGCCGTTAGTTAGTTTCAATTTTTGTTTCCTTATGTTGCATGTTGACTATGGAATAAAGAAAGTGTGTGGGATGGAAGGGGTGCTGTTAGTTTCAATTTTCGTTTCCTTATGTTGCATGTTGACTTTGAAATAAAGAAAATGTGTGTTGTTGCATGACTTTTAAGTTGTGTGGATTAGAGAGGGGTTAAAGTTTTTCGTATGTCAATTTTCTCATTTTCTTATGTTGCATGTCTTTAAAGTATGTTTATGGTAGTGAATGCATGAAAATGCTTGGGTGTTAGTACATAATGTGCATTGATTTGGAATAAAGAGAGTGATGTGTGTTGGTGTGGAGGGGGAGGATGTTGACTCTTGTGTTTGTACTATATTTTAAATTTTTGCTTATTTATTGCCAAAACAGAGCAATTGCAATATTTTAGTCACAAAAGAACATTCATAAAAGTCGGAAACAAACTTTATGGTGCACAATAAAGCCAAATATAAAAATTGACTTCATATTCATTGTATTTTGTAGATGTCTACCAATTAGGATTACTTATTTTTTAGTGTCCTCTACAAGTAGGAAGCACCGACTGTGGATACTATGTCATGAGGTTTATGAGAGAAATTGTGACTACAGGAAGCATTATCATCTCGAACTCAGTAAGTTATCAAAATATTTCAAAAATGTTGGAAGTGTAGTGGAAGTTAGCTTTCATTTTAATATTATGTTTTAATGGTATATAGATTGACACACGGAGATCATACTCCCAGATGGAGTTGGACGAGGTGCGAGTTGAGTTAGCTGAATTTTTAGATTGTACATGTGACGTTCTTTTATATGCTACTTTCATTACACATTTTTGTCATTTTAACAATAAATTTTTTTCATATTGTTGGTTTTGTCCATAGTGGAAAATTTAGACTTATGGTTGGGTAGGGAGATTAGATTTATGATCATTTTGGCTACAACTATGTATTTGTTGACTTCCACATTGTGGTTGACTTATTTATTCATTTTGTAAATCTTAAAGATTGGGTTGTAATTATCAATATAGTTCAAAGTTTTGGAATTTGTATCATTGCATATTTATGTGATTGTTGGACTACAACATAGGTACTACAGGACCAATACAGGGAACAAAAATATAATCAAATTGTACATAGAAAAATAAACAAATAAAATTAAAAAAACAAAAATGTCAATACGTGACGGTTTTAAACTATCATAAATAAGTGCATTCTTGACGCTTTTTAAATGTAAAAAATGTCAAAATTCTTGACGATTTTAAAATGTCAAAAAAACTGATATATCACATTTTTTACGGTTTTTACCTATTGTCAATATGAACTAACTTGACTGTTTTTATCTGTCAAGAATATCAACTTTGTTTATGTTTTTTGACTGTCAAGTATCACTTTTCTTGACGGTTTTTATGTATCATTCTTGACGATTTTTATGTAACATTCTTGACAGTTTTCAACTGTCGTAAATATTGACATTCTTGACGGTTTTTAACTGTCAAGAATAATTTTTTCTTGACAGTTTTAAACTATCGTGAACTTCATCTTTCTTGACGGTGGCTTCCTCGACGGTTTTAAAGTCGTCAAGAATGTTAATTCTTAACAGTTTAAAATCGTCAAGAAAAGGTTTTTTGTAGTAGTGTTTCATATATGCGCTTCTGAATAATTTTGACTAAGAATGCATGTTTTGGACTAAGAATGCATATTTTGGATTATAATATCTGTTAACTTTATTTATTAGCCAGTATACCCTGCATGTATGTGTGTTCCTTCGGGTTCAATAGAAGGATATGAGTGTTCCTTCGAGATTCACTAGTTTGATTTGCATGTGTTTCCACGAATTCATTAGGTTGATTTGCATGTGTTCTTACGAATTTAGTAGGCTGATATGTGTGTTCCTTTGGGTTCATTGAGATGGGTGTTCCATCGGGTTCATTGAGATGTGTGATCCTACGGGACTCACTGGATTGATTTGCATGTATTCCTACGGATTCACTAGGTTGTTATGCATATGTTCCTACGAATTCAAAACCTAAACCCTAAACCCTAGCTGTTGATTTCCATTAAGCCAGTATCTTGTTTCACACAATAAAAAGGGTCCACTAAGGAAATCCATAAGAGCCAAAACGCAAGGGTCAACCTAGGAACCTATGGGAACACAAGCAGAATAGCCTAGTGTATCATCGGGTCGCGTGTCACACAGTAGCAAACTCTTCTCACTTCAGAGTACAACAAATGACCCATAGACAAGAACAACGTCTATCCTAATTTAGTATGCAACACTGGCCAGTAGTCGTGCTTTTATGTTTCACACAGTCTCAAAGTAAAGTACCACATACGCTAGTCATTATGCACAAAAATAGCTATACAAAATAGTTATACCATAGAATATAAAGTCCACACAACATATATAACCTAGGTAGCATCGTGCTAGTCTTTACGCATAATAATAAGAATAATAACTATATTACTCGTTATAAAGTCCACACAACATATATAACATTAGTAGTATAACGCCAGTCGTTATGCATGGCAACAATGTTACCCTATGTTACAAAGTCCACGCAACATATATAACATACGTATCATTGTCCCAAACATTATGCATAACAACAATTATACCCTACGTTACAAAGACCATACAACATATATAACATAGGTATCATTGCCAAGCACTCACACACAACAATATTTCTCCAAAAGTACGCACACATCAGTAATATCACAACGATATTCACACATCATGAAAGTAACACACATAAACCGCACCAACTTAAACATTCATACACACCAAGGGTTGGAGCGCACGTGTAATATCCGACTTTTTATTTAAGTTGTTGTAAAAGTGTTAATAGAATAATCAGAGGGTATTTTAGTAAATTTTTGAAAAGGACATTTTAGTAATTTTTTATAAAGGATATTTTAATAATTTTGTTTAAGAATTGGTAAAAATTTAAATTTTGTAGTTTTGTTTAAAAATAAAGTAAAATAATATTTTAGAAAAGAAAGAAAAAGAAACGGAAAAAGGAAAAGAAATTTATTTATTTATTTATTTATTTTGTATTTATCTTTTAAAAAAAAGAAAATAAAATTGAAAATTTAGTTTTTTTTTTTTTTAAAAAAAAGTGTGCCATGAGATAAGAAAGGAAATAGGAAATTGAAAAGGAAAAAAAAATTGGAAACTCTTGGGTTTTGGCCGACAACTTGAAGAAAAGAAAGAAAAGTTGATTGATTTTGTTGAAATCAATCCTTCAATTCATCCAATTGGATGAAAAGAAGGTGGTTTTGTTATATATTGGATGAATTGAAGGGACATTGAAGGAAAAAAAGAGGAAGATTCGAGAAGAGGAGAAGAAAAACTGGGTAAAAGTTTGTTATGAACACTTTGAGGAAAAGTGATGATTTTGTGCTCAATTCTTAACCGAATTGTGTAAAATTTGTGTCTAAATTACTTAGAAAAAAGAGAGGAAGCTGATAGATGACTCAATTTTAAGAGATTTGGCCAAAGAGACCACTGAATTTCAAGGAAAAGAGACTCAGGCAGCTGGAAAACAGAGAATCGGGACCCGAAACTTTAAAAATTAAATTCTCCGTCTACAGGCCGAATTAAGATCTAAATTTTGGAGGTAAGCTAGATTATTAGTTCATTTAAAG
>JBBPDJ010000019.1:8925325-8966640 GCA_037974625.1 Cucumis cinereus
TCTTCTTCTTCTTCTTCTTCTTCTTCTTCTTCTTCTTCTTCTTCTTCTTCTTCTTCTTCTTCTTCTTCTTCTTCTTTATATGTGTGTATATATATATATATATATGTGTGTGTGTGTGTGTGTGTGTATATATATATATGTATGTATGTATATATGTATGTATGTATGTATGTATATAATTTTATTTATATATATATATATTATTTTAGAAGAAGAGAATTAATTCAAAACGGTAAATTAAGAAAAATTCGATTTTCCTCAGTTTTCGTGTCAAGTGATTTAAGGATCAATTCTGAATTTATTTTCAGAAGATTCAGAGATCGAAAAAATTTACGAGCCAGAGATAGGCCGTCAAGTTTGTGAGTGATAGTATTATTTTAATATTAAAATAATTACCGAAATGCACGTTTTTCGAGAATTATGTAAAATTTTCAGAAAATTTCAGAAAATTATGTTGTTCATATTTTTCGATGTACTTTCACATGGTAACTTGTTGAAGCATGATTTAATTTTTTTAAGGCATTTACGATGGTTTGAATATAATAGTATTATTTTGACACGTTTTACGAGGCAATGCCTGTTTACGAAATAAGCATGTTTTATAATATGTTAGACTCTGTTTATGTTTACTGAGATGATTTTCATGATTTTCATGATTGTTTGAGCATGTTTTGACTGCTATAGGGCCTAAGCACATTTTGCACGTTTTACGAGGTTTCTCGAAATCATGAATGATGATTTAATGTTTCTATGAGATTTCTACCATGTTATAAGTGATGTTTAAGCATGATTTCAAGTACTACGAGTTTCATGATGATTTGAGAAATGATTTGAGATGATGATATGTTTTATGTGACTTGCACGTTTTACGATGATTTGTTTTTAAGCATGTGTATCCATATGAACCTGAGGCTACTATACTAGGTGGGCACACTAGAGTATGCGCTGCATTGCGTGAGGGTTCTCCCCACCATGGCAAAGACGTTGTGGGCGGTGGCTCTGCTACTTCATAGATATACGCTGTCATGGTGTTGAGATTACTCCACCATGGCAAAGACGTAGGTTTTAGACACTTTTGTAGTATTGTTTGTCCTAGGTTTGATGTTGCATCGAGAGTAACAATTGCTAGGGATATATATCAACTTTATCTAGAAGAGAAGAAAAAATTGAAATCATCTCTAGTTAAAAACTCTAAAAGAATGTCTTACTACGGACACTTGGACTTCGCTACAAAATTTAAACTATATGGTAATCACGACACACTTTATTGATTCTGAATGAGTTTTACATAAGAAGATTTTGAGTTTTGTCAAGTTGCTAATCATAAGGGAGAGACTATTGGGAACACGATTGAAAGTTGTTTATTAGAGTGGGGGATTGACAAAGTTTTTACCATCACGGTTGATAATGCAAGTTCCAACTATGTGGCTATTTCTTATCTTAAGAGAAGACTCAAAAGTTGGAAATCTATTGTTTTAGATGGAGAACTATTACATATGAGGTGTTGTGCTCATATAATTAATCTTATTGTAAATGATGTGCTGAAAAATATGCATGATTCAATTGTTAGTGTTCGTAATGCTGTGAGATATGTACGATCATCACCTAAGAGAATGACAAAATTTAAAGCGTGTGTGAAACAAGACAGTGGATGATTGGTTCATAAAATGACCAAGGATGATTGGTACTTCGACAGTGGATGCTCACGCCATATGACTGGAAACCAGGCAATGCTGGCTGGATTGAAAGAGTGCAAAGCAGGTTTTGTGACTTTTGGTGATGGTGCAAAAGGCAGAGTGATTGGAAAAGGAGACATAGAAGATCAACAACTACCTATATTAAATAATGTGTGTCTAGTAGAAGGATTAGCTGCAAACCTGATAAGTATCAGTCAGTTATGTGATCAGGGATATCAAGTTACCTTTTCCAAAGATAAATGTACCGTTTTAGATTAAAATCAAACTATGAGGATGATAGGAACACGTCTTTCTGACAACTGCTATCACTGGATTCCTAAACAAAAGCAAGAAGTATGTTGCTTAACTAGAGTAGATGAAACTACACTATGGCACAAGAGAGTCGGGCATATTAGCATGGAATCTCTGAGAAAGATAGTAGCTGAGAATGCAGTACGTGGTTTGCCAGCCTTAACATAACCAGAGTACCTCATAAAAAGATAAATAAATGTGGTACCAATAGAGTACTAGAATTGTTGCATCTTGATTTGATGGGGCCTATGCAGACTGAGAGTTTGGGGAGGAAAAGGTATGTCTGTGTCTGTGTGGACGACTATTCAAGGTATACATGGGTTCGTTTCCTTCGAGAAAAGACATAGATATTTTAGGTTTGCAAGGCTTTGTTTCTCCGGGTACAAAGAGAACACGGAAAAAACATCACTCAAATTCGTAGCGATCACGGGAAGGAATTTGACAATGAAAGTTTTAATGAGTTTTGTCAGTCAGAAGAAATATTTCATGAATATTCTGCTTTCATTACGCCTCAACAGAATGGTGTCGTGGAAAGGAAGAACAGAACTTTGCAAGAGATGGCACGAACAATGATGCATGCAATGAATGTTCCACTTAAGTTCTAGGCAGAAGCTGTGAATACTGCCTGTCATATACATAATCAGGTAATGTTGAGATCTGGAACTACTAAAACTCTCTATGAGTTATGGAAAGTACTCGCAACAACAAACAATGAGGATGATGATATTGTTGAAACAAGGAAGAATGCGTCAAATGGTTCCAAATCGTTGAATGAAAGAGCTTTTGAGTCGAATGTTAGAAGTGTTCGTAATGACTCTGGGATTATCTCTAATGCCAATTCCGAAGTTGAACTGTTAGAAGCAACTAATGAGGAGCCTCATGCTTTACCTTCTACCAGAGTTCACAAGAATCACCCTTCAGTTAATATTATTGAGGATCCCAATTCTGAAATAACAACAAGGAAGAAGGAGAAGATTGATTATGCCAAAATGGTCAGTAACATGTGTTTCACTTCTTCTTTTGAACCAACCACGGTGACAGAAGCCTTAAAGGATGAGTACTGGGTCAATTTATGCAGGAAGAACTATTACAGTTTGAACGTAATCAAGTCTGGACTTTAGTTCCTAAGCCTGAAAATACAAATGTTATTGGAACCAAGTGGGTCTTTAAGAATAAGACTGATGAGAAGGGAGTGGTCACTAGAAATAAAGCATGACTTGTGGCACAAGGATATAATCAGGTTCAAGGACTTGATTTTGATGAAACATTTGCTCCAGTTGCTAGAATGGAGGCTATTAGACTTCTAACAGGAGTCTCTTGTCTGCTCAAATTCAAGTTATACCAGATGGATGTCAAGAGTGCCTTCTTAAATGGTTATCTAAATGAAGAAGTCTATGTGTCTCAACCTAAGGGGTTTGTTGATCCCTTTCATCCAGCTTATGTATACAAATTGCAAAAGGCATTGTATGGACTCAAACAGGCTCCTCGTGTCTGGTATGACAGGTTAGCTGAATTTCTGTGCACACACGGGTACTCACGTGGTCATAGTGACAGGACACTCTTTATTAAACGAGATGGTAGTAATTTTGTTATTGCACAAATATATGTTGATGATATTGTGTTTGGAGGAGTACCACAAGCTCAGGTTAATGGCTTTGTTCATCATATGAAGTCAGAATTTGAAATGAGCATGGTGGGTGAGTTGACATACTTTCTCGGGCTACAAATTCAACAGTCTGATAGTGAAATTTTTCTTTCTCAAGAAAAATATGCACGAAATATGTTAAAGAAATTTGAACTGGATAAATCTCAATATAAGCGGACACCTGCGGCAACTCATGTTAAAATTGGAAGATCACTTGACTCACCTCTCACTGATGAAGGGACCTATCATAGCATGATTGGCAGTCTATTGTATCTGACAGTTAGTCGACCGAACATTGCATATGCAGTTGGTGTGTGTGCACGATATCAGCCAGAACCTAGGGGAGTACATCTTTCTTTAGTTAAATGTGTGTTTAAATATATTCTTGGTACAGTTGATTATGATTTATGGTACTCTTTTGACACTACTTCCGCGTTAGTAGGGTATTGTGATGCAGATTGGGCTGGTTGTTCAAATGATCGAAAAAGTACATCTGGAGGCTGTTTTTTTCTTGGAAACAATTTAATCTCCTTGTTTAGCAAGAAACAAAATAGTATATCTTTATCTACGGCTAAAGCAGAATACATTGCTGTTGGTAGTGGCTGCACTCAACTGTTGTGGATGAAGCAGATGCTAGAGAAGTATTCAATTAGTCAAAAAGTTATGACTTTATATTGTGACAACCTAAGTGCCATTAATATCTCGAAAAATCCAGTTCAGCACAGTCGCACAAAACACATTGATATACGTCATCATTTTATACGTGATTTGGTTGAGCAACAGGCGATTTCTCTTTCTCACATTCACACGAGTTCTCAACTAGCGGATATATTGACAAAACCTTTAGATAGTTCTACTTTTGAGCAGCTGCGTGCAGGTATCAGTGTGTGTCGAATGGTGAGTTGAGCAGTTCTTGCGTGCAGACTTTGTATATTTGGGCCTTTGTTATATTTTTATTTGGGCTTGTTGAAGGCTTTATTTGACTACGACCCATTTATGAGGTCTTTTTGGCATATCTATTTGAATTTTCAAATCAATGAGGGACTTTTTTTTTTTTTTAAAGATTGTATTCTCCATATTTTGTGCACCAAGTGTATCTTCTTCACCTGTTTAACAACTTGGTATTTGTGAAGCTGTGTTATTTTTTTTAGGGTTCATTTGTTATCAATGGTTTCTACGCGTCGTGGTACTTCCTATGGTGCTGATGAAACTCTTCCTACCACACGACGTAATGTTCATGGTATTCGGATGCGAGGTGCTCTCGCCTCCTCCCCGACGAAGAAACAGTCAGTGTCTCGGCGTTACAAATCGTGTGTCTCTAAAGCAAGTAAGTCTTCTTTTTCGCCAGTTGATCCCTCTGTTTCATTGCATGCACCTGATATTACCCCTGGAGTCACAACTGAAGTACCTTGAGTAGAGAATTCTATTCCTGCTTCAAAACTTGCGCCCTCGTATGAATCCCCAGCTGAACCTGTCTCTGGTAAATCGAATTAATCCTCTGCTGAATCGACTGTGTTGCCTGATTTGCCATCTGAGGGTTCAGGTGTTAGTGTATCTCCTGCCGATTGTTCTGCTTCTAATGAGGGTGATAGGGTTTCACCTATATCTCATCCTCCTCCCGACTCCTGTGATCCTTCTGACTCTGGGGCAGATGTTGTCCGTATTGACAAGGAGCCTTCTGCATCTGATCCACCTCATGCTTCTCCAATTTCTTCAAATGATGATGTTGATGATGATGACGATGTTGTTATCGCTTCCCTTATCCAGAAAAAGACCAATCGGGCTGCTAAGCGTTTTCATTTTCTTAAATGCAGAATTATCTTGGAGATAAAAAGGACGAGAGAATGAAGATGAGGAACAAATACAAGAAATCAATTATGTTTGAATTAAGTTATTGGAACAGGCACAGAAAACCAACAAGACCCGACCCGACCCGACCCGAATCATGCTGACCCGATTCGGGTGGGGTCGGGTCGGTTATTTTATACACTGAATCGATTCTTTTCGAGTCGAGTCAGTTTTGAATGAAAACCGACCCGACCCAACCCAATTACACCCTTACATAGAATGAGATATTTTTGGAATTCTTTGTCAACTTTTGGAAGTCCATTTTGATACATACTGATTTTCTTTGGAGCTGCTGGAAGGGGTAATACGGAATGCACTAATTAAAATACTCACATTTTACTATAGGAATTTTTTAAAGGAAGACTTTTTTTTGTTGTGCTGAGACTTGTTTAATGGTTGTCAATAGGTATGTGTTATACTTTAGAAATGATTGAAAGGTGTGTACTTCAGTATTGTGGAAGGGGTTGTTGTCCCCCCCTCCATTATTATGTGTTAGCCCTTTTTGGCTTCTTCTCCATATACTATAATGAATTAACTTTTGTAGGTTACTATTGTAAATTAGATATCTTTTATGTGGTTTTCTATATTACTTCTTCAATGTGAGACTTAGATATATTTCTTGAACTTTCTATGTTGTTTTCAAATTCAAAGTTTGTCTTAGAAACTTATTAGCGAACTTTAATTTGAGTTTACTTGAATGACGTAAGAAATTTCTAAAAAGAGAGATAGGAAGAACTAACCCTTGAAGATTTCCTTTTTTTTTTTCACGTAATTCCAATTTCTTCTCCTTGCTTCTTGATCGAACTTGATCTACAGAACATCACCACCAAGAGCTTCCTTGTTATTCTCTAGGATCCAAAGAATTGAATCTGTGAGCTCTTAAAATTTGGTGAGGGAAACTCTTTTTGGAGAGGGAAAAAAAAGAATTAAAATTGGAGGCTAGGTTTTCTTTGTAAACATTGATACATAATCCTAAAGGCTTACAATGGTGTATTTATAAGGAATGAGTGACCTTTTCCCAAACCACCTCCAATTCATTATTTTAATTAATTAATAATTAAATCATATTTAATTAATAAATATAAATATCATATATTTATATGCACCTCCCGTTAATTTAATTAATCAACAATTAATTAATTAATATTTAAATCATATTTAATTAATGTATATAAACATCATGTATTTATATTCTATAGCTTTCTACACTATATTATTAATTTGAAATTCATTCATATTAATTTTACAATATAGTTTTATATATGAATCTTATTCTAATATATTTCTTCTTCTGATATAGTTTTAATTACAAATCATATTTATTAATCAAATTAATATAAAATTTTCATAAATAATTTAAACACTTCCAATTATTTTTCAATATTACCCTTAGTGAGCTAACAAGGAGACCTAATGAACCTTCAGATTAGAAACTTAAATGATATGAAATTAATCAATTAAACTCTTTTAATTTAATTAATCAATATTCATTGACCATAGGTCACTCCACTAGAGACCGATAGTTGTACTCTTCGCACTGTTGATATATTTATGTGTCCATGGATATAACCAATCAACAATGACTTGACCCTTCACAATTGCTCATAACTACAATTGGATCAAATTACCGTTTTATCCTTGTAGTTACATCCAACTCCTTAAATGCCACATATCCCTCTAATGAACAAATAGTTTATAGTCCAACTACAAACTAACACCTCTCAGACCAGTGAGAGGTTGAGGCCTCATTATTCAAGACCTGAAATCAGCTATTAAGGGAGCTATTATCTAGTATCCCAGGGAATAAGAAGAAGTGAATTTCATATTGTATAGTTGTGTTCCCTGCTTCTTACTCAGACAAATCCTCAAAATGGCAGACTTGTTGAGTAGACTATCATGGCCACTCCCAACTATATAGAACAAATATCTGTCGTCATAAACAGGAGTTCACAATTCACTCAAGATTAAAGTCAAGTCTTCTATGGTCATCCTAGTGAAATAATGGTTCCTACAAGTAACAATGTTATAAAGAGAAACCAATTACTTCGCGGTCAGGTCTACGTATAAACTCTTTTATATATGATACCCCACTCACATGTCTTTATACGAACAATATGATATTGTTTGTAACATTTACATCTCATGTAACAATTAGAAAATGAACTGTATTCGCAGTGTTATCAGGATAAGGCACCCAACCTCTATCCATTTATTGTAGACCTTTTAGGTTATAACTAAACACAAACCACTTATATATCAACTACATATTGTTCAAGTAACATCATAAAACTTAGTCTTAGTTTATTGGATTGAATTACCGTTGTCTAAATGTCAAATAAAATACTCCTTATTTTATTAGATAATAATCTGTGTTATCAAACTCCAAACCACAAAATACACGAGATTTGGACACCAATTCCAACAGTTTGGACCTTGTTGAGAAATTAGTAGAAGTTGTTGTGATTCAATTTTCTTTAAAAAGAAAATCAATATCTTCAAATGTATAATTAACTACGCTACAAACTTTTTAAAAAACAATTTAGTTAATTTAGTGAATTAATTTTACAAATCTCCAAATTTTTAGTTAATTTAGGAGCTGTTATCATTTCAATTTTTAAAATCAATATCTTCATATGTATAATTAACTACCGAGCTTCAAACTTTTTTTATAAAACAATCCATTTAATGTAGTGAAATAGTTTTATGGGGTTTTTTAGGAATGATAAAAAAACAAAATATTTACACTTTAGGGGAAAAACTATTTCGTCAACCTTACCATTTTTGACAACTCCCCTTAATTTTGCAACTCTCCAAATTTTTCATTACAAATCTTCAAATCTAGCTACTACTATTATTAAAACTTTTTTAACTACTTTGTTTCAAACTTTTTTTTAACTATGTTTCAAACTTTAAAATCAATTTAGTTAAGCTATTTTATAAATCTCTAATTTTCAAAAAATTTAATACACTAAAGTTGCAACCGGTTATACAAATACAATAGATTGTATCAAAATAAACAATAATCGAACAATACACATACAAAATGTCCAACGAGATAGGGTGCTTATCAACAAAAAAAAATGTATGAAATTGTTGGCTTTTTGGCCTTAATCTCAAATTAATTAATGTTTTGATGATAACAAACCTAATCTTATTCACTAAAAGTTTTAGTATTTTTTTATGAGTCCATTGCATAGAGCTTGAAATAACGAATCCAACGCAATTTGAACCATTTACATCAGAGCTCAAACGAAGAAATTATAATCGAAACAAGGTTAAATGAAAAATGTCTGGTGTCAAATGACATGGCTTAATCAAACCATTAGGGGGCGTTTGGAGTAAAGAGTGAATTATTATAGCCCTAGATTATTATATTTAAGTTATAATAGTTTGTGTTTGTAGTATAGATTATTTTTGTTTGGGTCATAATAATATGTGTTTGTGGTTTAAATTATTTTAGTTTGAGAAGGAAATAGTAAACATTGTAGCAAAAAATAAAAAAATGATGAATTTCAAATAGTAAAAACTATAGCAAGTAATAAATACTGCAGCAAAAAGAGGTTTTGAAAGTTTTTACTATAGCTAATTGAGGATTTTTAAATAGTATTTACTTAAATTTTTTAATATCCAAAATTATAGTTGTATAAATGTAACACCCCAAATTAAAAGGTAATTTGTAAATTTTTTATTTGTCAATTATCTTACTTTTGGTTGGTTAAATTTTAATTTGGGATGTTTGTAATGAGTTTAATTTTGAATTAAAGTGTGGAAATTATTTTTTGTGTGCTTTTGCTTTATGTGTGGATGAGGAAAGAAAAAGAAAATGTGGTTTTAATGAGGAGAGAGGGGAATGAGGAGTTTTAAAGAAGAAAGAGAAAAAGGTATAGATTTGGAATAAAAAAAAATAAGAAATATAAATGATGATAATAATAATATTTTATTATTATTATTGTTTATTTATTTTAAACGCGTTTGAAACCGTGCAACATCATCTTCTCCATCTTCTTCTTTGAAAAAAAAACCCTAGTCGCCTCCCTCTTACCCTCCATAGCCGCTGCCGCCCAGCTCCGCTCCTCTCCATTCGTTCCGCGCCCGAGTCAGCCGAGAAGCCCAGCCTCATCGTGCGCCGCTAGCCCGAGTCGATCCCATCCTCAAGCTGCGCCTTTGCCTCGCCAACCAAGTGCAGTCGCGCCGCGCTCGAGCCAACGTCCGTTTCGCAGGCCAGATCTGCTTCCCAGCCGTCTCAGCTGCGCCGTCGCCCAGATCCACGAGTCGACACCGCGCGCCACGTTTACATTCGTTAGCTGCATGCGCCGCCGGTCGTCTCTCTGCCAGCCGCGTCTCTGCTTGTCGTGAAGTAGCGCTGCCCAGATCTGAAAGTTGCACCCTTGGTCGAGCCGAGCCGAGCCGTGAGCAAGCCGAACCGTGAGCCGAGCCGAGCCATTTTTCTTGAGCCTTCTGTCACTTCCTGTCACCGCTGCCATTGCTGTTTGTTGGTGTGTTTGGTAAGGCTTAGGAAGAATTCTTTTTGGGTTATTGGTTACCCGATAAAGTTTTATTGAAGTTATCTTTGATTAATTTGGGAGTTTCTTTATTGTTTGAAGGTTCAATTGGAGTTTGAATCGGGAAAATTTGTGGTGCGATCGTTTTGGCTTTTCGTCTTAAGTGGTGAGTTGGAATTGGTTATTGAAGGATTAGATTTAATATCTCTTTTTATAAGAAGTTAGTAATTAAAGTTCTTGTGTGTTTAGGGTCTTTTGGAGGCTACTTGTCTAGGAATTTTCTGTGATTTCGAGGTAAGGAATACTTCTACTGAATCCATGCCATTGGCGAATAAGGGGTGGAAGATAGTTATTTTGTCCAAACTGTGGTGTTAACTTCGGGTTCTTGTATTTTTGTTGTTTGGATTATGCATGGCCTGTTGTGAGTTGAATAGTGTCATCTGATGTATGAGGATTAAAAATGTTGTGATCACTATGTTTATTGAATTAAATGTTGGATATGGTGTCTGTTAACTTTATCTAATGACTTGTACTTAGTGGTGGGACGGTGTGGCAAGCCTGTGTGGCGTATTGTCGCGAGAGTTGGTTAACAAGCCTGTGTGGCGTATAGTTCCGACAGGGTCAATTAGCAAGCATGTGTGGCGTATTGCTCTGACAGGGCCAGTTAACAAGCCTGTGTGGTGTATTGTTCTGGCAGGGTCGATTAGCAAGCTTGTGTGGCGTATTGCTCCGACATGACCGTTCCTACTAAACCAATTGATTGTGTGTTGTAAAGTATGGGTTATTAGAGAGAGTTAACAGTCACCTAGTGGGATTAGTAGTGGGTTCCTTACTGGGTATATTATATACTCATCCTTTCTATGTTGTATTTCAGGCAAAGGTAAGAAGAGACCGACGAGGGACAAGAAGAACCAGTGACCATACCGGAGAGGACCAGGAGATCTTTTTGCTTCCGCTTTACGTTATTTTGGCATTTCTACGCTTAACTATTTTAGTTTTAATTGTCGGTTATTTGGTTTAGAAAACTATTTTTGGGATCCCGTTTAGGTGAATTTCCTTTTTTTTTATTTCTCTTTTATGTGAAAGTTTTTGTTTTGGAACTGGTTTAAAACTTTGTTTTTTATTAATTGAAAGTTGTTGTCTATTATACTTTTGTCTTTTAAGCTTGATTTTCACTGGTTTTAGTTAAGTAACGGCCGGGTTTGGTTTGGAAATTCGGGGCGTTATAGTAAAAGTATAAATATGTGATATTATTAGATAATCATATTTGTTTTATAGGAACATTTTAGATACATAAGAAATTGGATAAATGCTTTTGTTTGCTACTCAAAATGTCTTAAATTTACTTAACATTTCAAGAATGCTCTCATTGGTAATTCATTATTTTAGTAATTTGAACTTATAAAATACATATTTTGTCAATAAATTTTATATGTTATATATATATATATAATACTACTTAGATTTCTTTAAAAAATAAATATTAATTTAAGTTTAAATTGAATATCTGTATAAAAAAAATACACCTACTATGATATAACAAAAAATAGTGATACATATGGTTAATTATATTTATTTTAATTATAAAACAAAAATAAAGAAGAGGGATATATATCAAACAAAACAAATGAAGGGTAAAAAAGTAAAAATCAATACTCTTTTAACACGGAAAGAATTTGAAAAACTCCTACTTCAAGATAACATCCAAAACTCTCTAGATGTCATCTATAAGATCATCCTTAGATGTTTAGAAATCTCAAGATGACAAGGCATCTTACATTACTACAAAACAAACATGGTCTAGATGTCCATAACGTGAAAATCTCAGATGGGTACAAAACAAAAGACCCCTTAGTTGGGGTTGAAGGAGTGAAGTTGTAAACTCCACTCTTTGTTAATTTCAAGAAGTTTTTAGGCTCCACGACCAAAAAAAAAAATATCAATATTAAGCTTTATTAACTTCTAAAACTATAGATTCCATGACTTTTTACAACTCAACAAACTTTCACAACTCTACTACTTATTTTGAACACTTTTGCTCTCACACGTTATCAAACGACCCTTACCAATCACTTTGAGACAGGCTCATGATGAATTGCTGTAAGTTGGGCTAAGCGTTCCATCATTTGATTTTGACCTACCACAAGAGCTTGTAATTGAGCTCTTAATTCAATTAACTCAGCTTCAACTACATCTTGCACTATGGTTGTTATTTCTTCTTTCCTTGTGGATGTCTCTCTTAACACATTTGATTCTCTTCCTTCCAACTCCTCTCTCACTGAAGATTGCTCATCTTCTACCTATTAATGAATCAAAATCAATCAACTTTAGTTTACTATTTTAATAATGAACAGTAAGGATGTCACAAACATGTATGTTTTCTAGAGTAAAGTACACAGACAACTAGAGTAAACTAGACTTGGCTTTTGAAAACATTGGTAGAAAGTATATAACTAAATAAAAAATTTAGAGGTGAAAAAAGTGTTTGCAGGCTTGATTTCAAGACAAAACAGAATGGTTATAGGTCAACAAACGTGACATAAATGTTTATTAAAATCAAATGGATATCAAATCAAGCCCAAAATAACATAGGATATCAATCATGCATGAGACTTACTGTATTATAAAAAGCACATAGTACGTAACAATTATATTATAAAAAGGTCACCAAACTGCATAAGAATTAGAGAGAATGTAAATACCTTATCAACAGCGGATGAGATTGGTAATGAATTTTCCAAAGTTCCTTCCATCAACTTGAATGATTTGCAATGGCGTACATCTAGCGCTGTCAATGATGGACAATCCAAAGTATATCTCCCTGGATAAAACCTCTTGAACTCGAACAAATTCCAAAGAGTCAATGATGTCAACCCACTCAACACGAACGACGCATCATCATCTCCATCTCCATCTCCATCGTCTCCTCGTTTCGCAACAATTTCCTCAACTCCACAGAACTGTATTTTAAGCACTTCGAGTCGTATGAGATCCTTAGCTATGGATACAGGGAAGAGATTCAAAAGGCTTTGACAATGAATTGTATGAACAAGTTGGAGAGATGGATAGCTTAAGAATCTGTGTGGATCTGAGCTCCAAATGTGCTTTAGTTTAGGTAGACGAAGCAGCTTCAACTCTTTCAAATGGTTAGCTCCAATGGCTGTTACTTGGTTGCCATTGATAACGGGGATTTTCACTTGAAATATCTCCACTAGGGAACTACAATCTGTAACGTTCAATCTCTCGAGATTTGACAGTCTGTTAAGCATGTAATTTGGAAAGATTGTCTCTAGTTTTTTGCAATGTCTGATGTCCACCTTTTTCAGCTTTGTGAAGGATCCTGAAGCAGCTTCATTGACCCATAATGTCTCCAAAGAATCCATGCGAGAGATTAAAAGGGACTCCAGGCTCGGAAAAACATCCTGCATTACATTCATCATTTCAGTTTAATTATAACTTTTGCTCAAAAATCAAACTAATATGGTAAGTTAAATATATAAACAAGTTGAAGTCCTTGAGTTTTGAATATTCTATGGAAGCCTCTGAACCTTTTTTAGAAAATTATAATAATATTTATACATCTTTTTTGGATATGGCATGACTATAAACATATTACATGATTTAGCATATCTTAACAAAAGTTGACATATAAACATATTAACTTTACCCATCTATCTTGACCTATCTTTAATCCGATCACTTGTATTTATCACTTGTTCGTTATATAACCAATTAGTTTTTATCTCATAAGGATGTTAAATTTGCATTCTAAACATAGCTAGGAAAGAAGAATGATCGTGAGAAGACAATTATCTCCATTGGTATAAAGCCTTTTTAGTGATTTCAAAAGCAAAACCATGAGAGCTTATACTGACCAAAACGGACAATATTATCGGTGGCAGATCCAGGATTTCATCTAGGAGCACAAGTTCATATAAAGTCATAATATTGTCAAAACGATCCTAACAACTAACATACAAACATTGTAGCATATCCAAAATTTCATGTTAGACCCACAACTTTACACAAGGTTAAAATTTTAGCCTCATAAATGCTAAATTTGTTTCATATAGTCATTGAACTTTAAAAATTATATACTAAATCACTGAAATCTCGATTGGTGTGTCTAATTATACGTTATATCAGACATTTTTTTAAAAAAATGTAACTACTAGCCACAAAATTAAAAATTTGAGGTTTGATTAGAAATGAAAAACATTTTTTTGTCTAATATATCAATTTTTTATTAGAATACTATCTAATACAACAATGAATTTTTAAGCATTTTAATATTTTATAAGATTTTTATTTACTGAATTAAAGGTCTTTTATTTCTGTTTAGATATTTTTAAGAGGTTTATTAGAGTTAAAATTGCAAGTTTAGTTTTAAAAAAAAAAACTACTAACTTGATTTTAATTTTAAAATAACAGTAAAGGGAAAAAATAATATATATATATATGTGTGTGAAAACGGTTTTATGCCTTAATTTTAAAATAACAGTAAAGGGACCTAAGTAGTTACTAAACGAGACTAAAATTTCAATATGAACATGTATTCATATGATTAAAAAAAATGTAATTAAGTTGTTCTAAATTGTTACTAGTGTGTATAAATCAGTATAGAAATTTTAAGATATAAAAATAGATCTTTTAATGATAAAAGAATGAAGAAGTAATTAAGTTTTTCTAAGTTGTTACAAGTGTAGTGTGTGTACATAAATCAGGTTAGAAATTTTAAGAAAAAATATTAAGCAATAAAAATATATATTAAAAAAACTGCATCCAGATTGGTTCAAACTCAGGCTGTCAGGAACTTAGTTCCATTAGACAACCACTCAAGCCCTCTCCAGTAATGTGTCACAAAGGAGCATGTAACAAATTATATTCAAAATATTAATGCATATTGTCTATAAATAATAAAAAACCAAATATATATACGTAGAACGATAAGATGTGAGGGACACATACCCCTTAGATCAGCTTCTGAATATCATATCATTATAGAGATATTTGGATAGTGGGTTGTAATGACCATATCACCTTACTTATGTTAACAATAGGACACTAAGTAGATTGTCCATAATTTAAAGTGAATGGACATAAATGAAATTTTTTGAAGACAGACATTATTAAGAGCTTAAAGTTTATAAACAAAACATAGAAGGAAGAAGTATGGATGAGGTTAAAATGTACCTTGCTCTGCAAGATAGATTTGGAAGAGTAATTGCTGTCCAGATCTTGATCTTCTGAAATGATTATAGCTTTCATCAACTTACAGTCGTTGATTTCGAGGCGTTCAAGATTCACAAGGCTTTTAGCCACAGTGATTGTCATTAAATATTTTATTGAAGCACAATGCTCCACACTCAAAGAAGTTAGATTTTTAACGCCATAAAAGCTAGAAGGAAGTTGATCCTGCCATATCTTTCCCGAGTTCAAAGCATGTAATTTTAATGTCTCCAATTTGGGGAAGGAAACCTACAAAACATTAAGAAAATAAATAAATGAATAATAATAATTAAAAAAACAGTTTTAACAATTTGTATATCAATAGTCTATACATAATTGAGAGAATGAATACGAGAAACATTCTAACCAGAAAGCAAACAGAACCTATTATCGTTCATGGCTAATTATCTTATTTCAAAATGTTGGATTTGTAAATTTAAAGCAAGGCCAAATATACTTTTTAATCCTTAATGTTTGGGTGTTTCTTCAATTTAGTCTTTAACAATTCCTTAGTTTCCAACAATTTTCAACTATAATTAGGCTAAATATATGTTTTGGGCCTGATATTTAAGTGTCTTTGTCAATTTGTTCCCTAATGTTAAAAAAATTTCAGTTTAGTCCTTTTTGTTTTAATATTTTTCGATTATACCCTTCTGAAAGAAAATGTTCAAGTTGGCTTATGATCATTTAAAAATTTGGAAGATCAATTACGTTTCATAAAAGAAAAAAAAAATTGATAGCTTTGGCAACTTTCTTAAAATATAGAGGCTGAATTGAAAAAAAAAATCACTTACATGAAAATTTTATTCTCAAACTTTCTACGAACTCAATTAGTATCATGTCACGTTTGTTTATCACAAGCAAATTTTCATATTTTCTAACAATGAAGGTATAATTACACAATGTTAAAACATAATAGCACTAAATTGAAACTTTTAAACATAAGAAACCAAATTGAAAAGACATCCAAACAATAAACCAAAACATATATTTAGCCTATAATTTATACTCTTTTTTTATGGTGAATGTTAAAATTGATTGATGATAAGACATGATACAAAGTGACTTGGAACAAACATAAAGGAGGAATTAGGCCAGCCAAATAAATTTTAATTCCTACCTAACCTTCTAAAAAATTGGCAAAAAAAATATCTTTTAAAAAACTTTGCTCTTCAATAATCCAAGTTCCACCTTCAAATTTTTGCCCAACTCTCCAAATATGTAAGATTATCACCAATCAATACGACCGACAAAAATGTAATAATTTGAACAATGTCAAAACATAAGAGATGAAAGTGAGAGCTTTTCAACCACTAAAACCTTAGACACTATAACATATATTTAGTCAATATTTAGCTCAAAGATAACAAAGGAAGAAGTACAATTATAGATAACATACCTGTTGACTGAGAAGTGGATGAAAACTAGGTTCAATAGTAAAAATTGTTTGACGTGAATCCACTTTAGTCGAAGGCACAGTTATGCAATCATGACAATAGAAACCCATAAGCGCTGGTAAATGTTGAAGTACCAGAGAACGCAATTCAGGAAACTCAATCATGTTCTCATCCCACCTATCACCATTGATTTGCATTTCTGTTTCTTTGCTTTTCGAAACTATAGTTTCTATATCGCTACAGTCACTAATCTCCAGGGTTTGAAGATGTATAAGGCCTCTGACCATGAAAGATGGGAAAACAAATTTTAATCTGACACAACTGTCAACTTTTACTCTTTTCAAGTTACGGAAGGACATTTGTGGAAGCTTTCCATGACAAATGCTTCCAAGTTCAGCTAGATTTTTCAGAAATAAGGACTCCAACAATGGAAAGGCACTGTGTGGATGCTGCACGTAATCCGAGTTGACAACCGTCACAATTTCACCATTGTTTTTGACACGCAAACATTTCAATTTCGGAAAGCCTTTATAGTCTAGACTGAATAGAATATTCTTGACACTTTCTAATTCATCTAGATACAGATCTTCAATATTCTCTAGAAGTGCTTGAATTGCATCCTCTCTCTGAATGCTACTATCAAGCTTGAGTTTCAAGGTCTTTGAAGTTTCATAATTGCCAGACCAATCCCATCCATCTCCAATTAGTACTCTGTAACCACTCAATTTTCTAAAGACAGAAGCATTTGGTAGAATGGTGGGATTTGGAATATGGACATGTAGAGTGGTCAAGCGTGGCAGGTTGTCTAATTCAGAAATCCTTGCATTAACATAACCTTCCATCTGTCCTACATTCCAATGTTTAAAACTATTGTCCATGTATAGCTCAGACAACCCTGTCAACCTAGATAACAGGTTAGCAGGGATCACCTTGAGTTTAGAACAATCAGACAAGTTCAACATTTTCAAATTGGTAAGTTCTCCAATTACTCTAGGAAGTGCAACAATGTCAGATGCTCTCAAGCTAAGAATTTCAAGCTTTTTCAATTCACCAACTATAGACATGTCTGGCAAAACACAGTCATCTAAACACAATGTTTGAAGATTTACCAGTTGGTCGAATGATGATGGAAGCCGCTGAATACATAAGCCAGTGAGATCTAAAACTCTTAGTTCCTGCATACCTACAAAAAACTTTTCAGGTAATCGCAAAGATGTTCTTTTTCCCACCAGTAATAAGAATCTAAGCTGTGGACATATAAATTCTGGGAGTTCTGAGTGATCACTGCAACCTAATGATATTGCAGTGTAATCTTTGAACTCATCCATTGGCGGCCACAAACTCTCTCCAGCACCATGTCTAACCAAATACTTGGACTTCATTTTCGACGCAATCAAAATTGCTGTATCTCGAACTATATCGTGCATTTTCACAAAATCGCTATCAGCCCCATCAAGCAACAAGTGAGAAGTCTTGAGCTCATCAACCAAAGAAAGTATTCTCCATTTTGCCATTGCTAGAGAACTCATGGCGTTTAATAACCCCAAGCCCATGGCATACATCAACAAGTATTTAATGTTAATTTGATAGTCTTCTGGAAACAAGCTACATAGTAAGAATAATGATCTGGCTTCATCTCTGTTTAGAGATTTATAACTCACTTTCAGCGACAAATATGCCACTTTATTCACCCCATAGTTACTGGGTTCACCAGGGAACTTCATTCCTTGCAAGGCATCATTCCAACTTGGAAGCCCTTTACCTTTCAAGGCTTGTCCAACAGTTGCAAGAGAAAGTGGCAATCCTCCACATTCATCTGCCAATTCAGTAGCAACAGCTTCCATTTCAGGATCAGTATCATCAGAAGATTCAACAGAATCACATGCCACCTTGTTGAAAAAATCCCTTGCTTCCTTTTTTGGCAGAATATTGATATATATATTTTTCTGAGTACCAAAATCATTGAAAAACACATCATCCTTTCTAGAAGTTACAAGTATCTTACATCCCTTGTGATGGCTAGAAATTCCAACAGCTTCCAAATCAAGCTTATTCCAAACATCATCCAAAACCACTAACACCTTCTTCTCCATCTCTAACCTTCGACGAAGTCGATCGGCCCTAACTCGTTCCTTTTCCTCTTCAAATTTCAACCCTAACTGATCAGCAATGTCCCCCTGTATTTTCTTAATGTTTGGAATCTGCTTTACGGTCACCATTGCTATAGCATCAAAAAGCTTTCCCTCCTTGGCCAATCTTGCAATTTCTTCAACTAGGGTGGTTTTCCCAACGCCCGCCATCCCATGTACCACAATCACTCTCGCATTAGCATCGCCAAGCGCTTCAATTATCTCCTTCAGAATCAAAACCCTAGATTCAAAGGCTTCAAACTTCTTGTTGTTCTTTAGCATCATAATTTCTTGTGGAGATACACGGAATCCAACTCTCTCGAAACTCCCTCCTTCAATGGCTTTAACAACTTCCAAAGCCAATTTGGAAGCTCTTCTACTAAATCGATGGCGTGATAGCATATTCCACCATCGAAGACTTCGGCCGTTGGCTTCGTTGAAAAACCTATCGACATCTTCACTAAAGTGATCAGCTATTCTCAACCATTCAGTGACCATAACTTCGATCTCGTATCCGTTGGTTTTGGCGGAGTCGACGGAGTGTTGAACAAAATCTCTGGTCTCTACTAGCTTCTTTCCTTGATCTTTGAGATCAATCACATTGGTTTTAAAGTGGAGCAAATAATGTAGTTGCCGGAAAACTGGATCCACCGTGCAGTTGGCGATTTTTTCTCCGATTGGATTTACAATGGCGCCCGCACACATTTCCATTTTTGCTTCGTCTTCGTGTCTTCGTTGTTGGCTGTAAAGAGAAAATTGGAGTTCATCTATGTATTCATGTCAAATCATTTGAAGCGCGGGAAATTTGAATCTCACTATTAAATTATCGTAACAAGATACCAGCTTGGTGCTTCCTAAAGAAATAAAATAAATATATTTAATTGCAAAAACCACCCGCCCCTAAACTTTTAAATCTATCCAAATTCAACCCTCCACTTACCATAATTCTTAAAATTAGGCAACCAACCATCAAAATTAAATTCTTAAAACAATTATATAAGTTTGAAAATTTGAAGTTTTACGCTTTTACTTTTTATTTTTAACTCAATACTTATTTTTAATTTTTAGTATTAATTTCAATTAATTCATTTTAAAAAAATTTAATTAATTATCATTAAATTAGTTTTAACAAATTTTGTTTTGCTGCTATTAACGTTAATTAAAACGTATGGCATTAAATTAATTAAATGAGAGTTAATATCAAAGGCTAAAAATGGGCATTAATGAAAACTCATAGGTAAAAATGTAAAATGTTAAGACTTAAGATGAAATGGAACTAAATTAAAGACTCGACCACAAAAATGTAACATTTTAAAACCTAGTAATAAAATGGAACTTAGTGTAAATGTGTAACATTTTGAAACTTATGATAAAATGAAAATACAAATTAAGTAATCCTTTAATTTTTTTTCTTTCTTTTTTTTTATTTGGTTAAAAAAGTGTGGGGTATTGAGATTTTAACCTCTAACCATAAAAAAAAAATAAATAAATAAAAAAAAGGGGATTGTCTGTCAATTAGCCTCACCTAATGCTCATTATACTTTAAATATCATAGTTTATAGTTAAAAGTACTTAAAAATTGTAAAAGAACACCAAAACTAAAGCAAAATGACACAGGAGATATTAATCAAATAAACTATATATATATATATATATATATATATATATATAATAGAAGTTTATCACTGATAGACCATATTGTAAATATTGGTCTAAAATTAATAAGATGAGTTATGTTTTATATTTTGGAGAGTTGAATTGAGTTTACTAATGTTGTCAGTAATAAAGTTAATATGAGTAATTCAATTAGGAGTGTATATTATTATTGATTTATAATTTGATTAGTTGGTTTGTTTTAGTACACTAATTTTGGGGTTAATTGGAAAATAAAGGGTGGTTTTCTAAATATATATATATATATAGAAAAAAATAGAATTGATAATGATTGGTGATAGTAGAGGTGTGAATTATGAAGAAAGACAGCCAAATTAGTTGACTTGTATCTTTCCAATTATCATACGCTACTTCAAATTATCACACAAAAAGTGGTTGTTGATTTTCTTTTCTGTTTTTTCTTCTGAAAAATAAAATATTTTACAATTTCGAAATGCGAGTTAATTAAAATAAAAAATTGAGTTTGGATATTTATTATTTGTGGTTCTTATGAATCATATGCTCTCCATGCAAATTATATAACTTATTTATTCTTACTATAAATATATTAACTACATCTTAACTCAACTGACATCTAAGTGTATTAAAATGAACTAAAATCAAATAAATAGTGTTCAAATCTCAATTTCTTTAATTATTTTAATGTTGATATGAAAATTGTAAAATGTAACAAATAATAGAATTACAAATGAAAACATAAACCCCCCTCTCTTCCTTACTTACTTCTTTTCCTCTTTCTCTATACGAAACCAACCAATTAAAGGACAAAAAAACAATCCAGATAAATCTATTTTTAAATTTTAGAGTTGAAAGAAAAGGTACATTTTAAAAACTCAATGACCAAAAACATATTTTCTCATTAAATTTTTTTAAGAAGGTAAAATTGTTTATTTATCTTTAGAAGGTTGACACCTGAATATAACAAAACTAATATGAAAGTTATACTATGAATAATATAATATCATATATATAAAGTAAAAATATATAGGAAATAACAAAAAGTTGAATTAAGAAAGTAGTTTATGTATGTGTTTGAAATGAGAGTTTGAATTAATTATAATGTCATTAGGTCATTGGAATACAGACACACATAATTATTGGCATTTTTAAAAAAATGTTTATCTACAAAACTACTACCTTACACTACTCTGAAAAAAGGGATTACTTGATGCTTTGAATTTTATATTTTTTTTGATGAAAAATAAACAAATGTGGATAAATAATGGTCTTTTTTTAAAATAAAAAAAAATTTAATACTTGACGGTTTTTACCAAGTGCAATTATTTTAACTTGATGGATTTTAACCATCAATTACCATTGTTTTAATTAATTTTTTTTTCACAAAACGTAATAACGCACCTAAAATCTTCTTCTAATTTCGTCTTTCTCACTTTTTTGCAAACCCACAATGCCTGAAAACCCTTAGTTTCTTCGTTCGGTCGTCTCAAGTCTGGTCGAGTACATGAATGAAGGAAAAATGGTTATCTACAAAACCAAACCACTGCCTTAATTACAAAAATCGATCAAAACCCAACATGTTTTTTTTTATTATTATTATTATTTTTCAATACAATAATATCATCACTAATTAAAGTTTAAATTTGAAAAACAAAATATAAAATATATTACACAAACTTAGGGTTTATAGGCATACCTTAATTTTCAGCACACCTTTCTTCAACCTTTCCTTTTTTTTTTTTTTTTTTTTTGGATTCTCTCTCTCTCTCTCTCTCCTCTGGAGTTTCTGTTTGTGTTAATAAAAGTTATGAAAATGAAGAGGTCCTTATTGTGTATTTATATGTGCAATTTGGAATTTGGAATTTGGAATTTGGAATTTGAGTGGTGGAAGGAAAACAAAGAATTATATATATTTCATCACAACCCTTAGCTTTAATAATTAGTTTTGGTTTTATTTATTTATAGTGAGAGAAAAATATAGTTTGTAAAGAGAAGAAAAGTCACAAAAAGAATGTTCAATGAAACTAGCTAATAATCTCTCTTCATTTTCAACAAAATTCAACATAGACTGCTTCCAACCAATTCTCAAAATTGAACCATTCTTCACAACCACACAATAAATTACATTTTTCTCACACATTATCATATCTTTTAACAATATTACTCAATCAAATTATTCAATATATTACCTAATTAAACCCTATTTTGCTACACCCATCTAAAGCCAAATGAAGTTACTCTTGTCGTTCAGAACTTTAATATGCATCAACTTCACTAAAAAGTTTAAGGAGGAAATTTTTGAACAACTAGGGTTTAGTTGATCATTACGTGTTTCATTCATTAAATTCTTAAATAAGTTTGTCGTATCTTGTTCTTGACCATTAGAGGGCATTTCATTCTCTATCCCTTCTTCAGTTGCTTCTTCGTTTTTTAATTGGAACTTGTAAATCATTTTAAGGTGATATAATTTAGTTCATCACTTTCAAAATGTGTGTTTCATTCTCGATCCCTTCTTTTTGTGTGTGTGTAAGATTAACTCTAGCAAAATAAAAGTTTATCCTCTTCAATCAACCCAAAAACAACTTCAATCCAAGATATAGACAAAGATCTTTATCTCAAATCATCATAATTCAAGATATAGAACAAAGATTTTTACCAACAAAAAAAGAACAAGATTCGCTAAATAGAGAGGGATGAGACGGAGGAATGAGTGGTGAAGTCGTAGGCCGACGGGAGGGAGAGCCGCAGGGGGAGTTCCAATCTCAAGGGGTTGAGGGTCGCAATCGCATATATCTACGATTTGCAAATCTGTGGGTTTTTTAAAGAGAACTCTTGGCGCCTAACGTAGCGCGTCGGCAGTTAACCCACAACTCCTGACACCTCATTTAAAGCCATTGAGGTATCTCAAAACTTTCCACAGCTAAACAACCCGTCAGAAGTTGTATCTAACGCTCAAAGCTTTTATGTATGGCAACGGGAGTTACCCGTTGTTTCGATTTTAGGTATCTAACTCCATACACCATTGTACGGTGTCAGGAGTAGGCACCAACTCCCGACACAGTCAGCAATCCATCGGAAGAGACGGTATCTCCTGACGCCTCATCTACCAACAACCTTTTTACCCATCGGGAGATCCTTTTTTCTTTTTTTTTTTGTAGGCACATACATATAGGTAAGGTATTCATGAAAAACTTTTATGAATCTTTATAATGTATGTCATCCCTATCACGATTTATTGTTTTTATCATGGCTTGTTAGATATTTTTCATGAATATAGGATGAGAAAATTACAATTTTTATAATGTATAGATTGTCATTGCAATCGCGTTAGAGGTTACTATAGTTATGGTCATCCTAACACAATAAGTTATAAAAATGTGGACACAAGTGTGGGATTAAATTTCATACATTTTTTAGGGATGAGTCATCAATCATAAAGGTACACGTGAGACTTGAGAGGATCACTTATAATAACAATAATTTAAAAAAAAAAAAAAAAAAAAACAAACAGCTAACATATTGATATCAAAAGTCTTCAAATATTGATGATAGAAATAATAGATACTTTAGTAAAAAAGTATGATTGCTAAAAGTTTAAACAACGATATCCATTTCAAACACAGATAACGATAACATGATTTAGAAACAAAATACACATTCCGTCCATATGGAATGAAGGTGACAGTTGAAAAATTATTCCAAAAGATCATACTCTATTTAACAATGAGTTGACCAAATGAAATGTTGATAGGATCATTAATATATTGTTTAAACTTTGATGAGGTATTAAATTCGTTAATTGGACTGCCTGATGTGGCATGGAAAGGCAATTTAATATGAAAAATACTTTGACCACAATTCTAAATCATAAAAAAGAAAATATAAAAATAATATCTCTTACATATTGGTCTAAGGAACAATCTCTAAAAATATAAAATAATAACAATAAAAAAGACTTCAGAACTTTCGCAAAACCAACTCTTTAATATATTGATTAATATCAAAGACTGCTTGGAGGCTTAATGACTTATTGTTGGAATTAATATATATATATATATATATATATATTTATATGTAATTTGGTCAGTGACAGTTAATGCTAGAAATTTCCAAGCAAATAAAATAACACGTGACGTGTGGAACATGTTTTCTAAATTTCAAATTAGATGGAAGAAATATAGAAATACAAGAAATATGTGATTATCCCTGGAAACTGCAAAGTTATTGCTATTTCAAATAATTTCTCTTTTACAAATATCCATCTATTATATATTCATTGATATTTCTAAAAATTTGAAAACATTGGGTATTTCTTTCCACTCCATTTTAATATTACTAATAAGTAGGACTGCTGATTTTATAACCTATAATCTATGGATAGTTTCAAACAACAAGAATTATTATAAACTACATAATGAACAATGGTGAGTCCACTAAATCCTTGAACATGGCAAAGCCATTAATCCTTGCACGACTGTGTCCCTCAACTTCTTCACATATCATGGAAGAGCCTCCTAACGTGATCAACATTTGCAGGCATTAATGTGATTGGGCACCGCTTGTACTGGTTCAATGCAAACATAAACAAACACAAACATTATAATGTGGTCAAAACACCAATAATGTGTTTGCATACACTTCAACTTCACTTTCTTTAAGTCTTGTTTGATAACAATTTTGTTCGGTGTGTTTCAAACTATAATTTTTTTTTTTTTTTTTTTTTTTTTTTTTTTTTTTTTTTTTTTGGCTTAGTGCATTACTAACTGAAATTTAGACCAGTTTTGGAAAAATGTGTTCTAGTTCTCAAATTTTGAATAGAATATCAAAAATGTATTTGAATTGGAACATAACAGATCAAAGGTTAAAGACAATGGATTATTATTATTATTATTTAGCTTTTAGCACACTGTAGTCAATATAAAAAAATTCTAGATAGTATCATTTCTTTTCCCATGAATAACCTCATATTTAGCCAACTAATTCCTAATGTAGCAGATTGAGGTATTAGACCAATCCATGGCCAACAAAAGGAAATTCATCTCTAAAGATAGAACTCTCTCAAAGAACAAAGTTCTATTTTGAGTTCCCATTACAACCCTAAATTTAACTATTTAAGGAAATTACAGAATTAACTAATTAATTATAATCAAACACTAATTAATCTAGATTAAGAATACAACTAAATATTAACTAAAATATACAAATTATCTTCATCAATTCCCACAACCAATACCTCCTATAAGAATTCCACCGGAAAATTCATGTAAATATGGATAAACTCCTAAAGAACTCTATTTCCTACCTCACTCAGCAGTCGAATTACTCCTCAAACAAGATTCCAATATGGAAATGAAAAAGGTACAGGAAAAAAAGAACAAAAGAAGTTAAATAGATGTTTAGAGTTGACAATAGTTAAGGGCTTACTTGTGAAATATACTTGAAGATGCAAGTGTAACAAAAGACAAAGCCAGAGACAGTAACAACTGACGGATTGGCTCGTTTATCTGAGCACAAAGGGCAAATTGTTCTGTTGGGCGGCAGCGGAATCCCTTCCTTGGCTACCTGTTTATATCAACACTTTAGAGCTTGTATTTGAATGGATAATACGACTATATGTACAATATATTGATATATACATACACCACACCCTCACACATAAATACAAATATATATTATCATAAAAGAGCACAAAACCCTGTTATATAGAGTTCATTTATGGAAAAAGTATTTTACCTTTGGAGGAGGAGGAGGAGGTGGTGGGGGGTATACAGTTGGTGCAGACATTCGTTCCTCAGCAGATTGGTACCACCACTCCATCATCTAATCGGATTACAGATTACGTCATAAAGTCATCATGCGATGTAAAAATGATCCAAATAAAAAGATCCAAGATCACTTTTGTATAATGTATGAAATTATATTGAAAAAGTGACAAGTGGATGATAAAATTAAGGGTAAACTGCAAAAATCACCCCTAAAGTATGGTGGCAGGTACAATTGCACCCTAAAACTTTCGATAATAACAATTGGCCCCTAAACTTATAAAAGTGTTAAAATTGGGACCTTAGGCTTACAACAATTGTAAAAATTGGACCCGCAAATGATAAAAATTGAATCTCAATTTATATAATTATGTAAGTTTGAGGGTCCAATTTTAAAATTTAATTTTGAAAGTTTAAAGGTATAATTGCAACTACCACCCTACTTTAGGGGTGGCTTTTGCAATTTACCCTAAAATTAACTGTGTTATTGTATTAATCAAAATTCAAAGTTATACATTATTTTTCATATAAGTAAGGAGTTGTCATTACTATACTTTAGAGCAGATATTTAAAAGCAACAGATACGATATTGGATTTGGTCAAGGACTCACTTTGAAGAAAAATACTGCTGCAATTAATCCGGTCTGTGCATAATCTAGCATCGTGTACAAACAAGTAAGGAGGCCTCCTTGTATTGCCTGTGTTGACATGAATAAGGTATACATTGAATGAGAGTAGAAAATGAAATTAGCTCTAAAAGTTGAAAAGGACCACTGTTAAACTAACAATGACAAAATCTAGAGTTGAATAAATGCAACTGAGATTTTGATGTATTAACAAGTTGCCAAGTAGCTAACTTAACAGAGTAACTCTCTCACCAGATCAGCCATCAAAACGAGTCAACCAATCTGCCAAAATTCAAAAGACAATATAGAAGAACAAGTATAACTCTTTCAGATGCAATAAGTGAATCGCATCATCCTTCTTGTCATCCTGTAAAGTCTTAAACAGTTACACGTAGCCAAGATCCTGAATATTTTATGAGGTTCCCAAAATTGTTAATTATGGAGTACTCTTAGTCAAGGAGTCTCAATATTCAGTCCATGACAAACCTTGGGATTGCTTGTTAGACCCTCAACTCATAAAGATCTTGAGTAACTCCATGATGAAGGGATCAGGTCAGATCAAGAGACCAGAAAGGAACGGAGAACTAAGATTGACGCTAGCCAAGTCTAGAAGGAATCGTTGATGGCACGAGAGGGGAAATTCACAATTATAATGGTTGGAAGAAGACCAACTCTAGAGCAAGAGGCTGCATCCTTCATAATTTCCAAGGTCTTGCTCAAGGAAACCTCTCAAGAAGATGGAAGCCAAAGCGCTTACAGATGCACAGTCAGCCACCCACAGCTGGGCCGCCCACCCAGTGAACCAAGTGCGTGCAAATCAGCGCCAGAGTGTGATGAGGTGGGCAAAGTTTCATCAAATTCATGCATCCCACCCATCCACGCTGAAGGGCTATCCTGACCTTGCGCATGGATGGTTGTCACTACATGGCACACGCACACGAGTGTGTGTGCAGTGTGCACTTACACCATCTGCACACTGTCTAGAAAATGAAATGGAAATACGGAGTAAGACCAGGTATGGGGTGTCACCTGCCTACTGTCGGATGGTTAGAATTCCTACACTAAACCCGCTCTCACAAGACTGCTGTGTTGGAATGTAGAAATAGGGCAATATGGAGTTTGACAACCTAGCTGATAAGTAATATGGACCTGAACAACTCCATAAATCACACCTACAAGTACATCGACTTCTTTATAACCAATAGAGAAATACTCGAAAGACAGTACCACCTTCAAAGCATTTGGAGATAGGATATTCCTCAAAAAGTTATATTATTAAACCATCTATGTAAGAAACCTATATGTATATACATGAGAAACTATGACTCCTTTGTTGTAAAGGTCGACAAATGTAGTCAGACCCTTTCTTTTCCAGGCCATCTCTCTTTCCACTGCTTAGTCAGTGACTGGAATCATCTACTTATATATTTTGATTTATATTGATATTCTAGAGTACACTCATCTAAGTATTGTTAAACTTATCAACAAGGTGACTATGGAAGATAACTATAAACCAACTTGTGGGAGGGTATTGGATTCCATTCCTCTCTTTAGGAAGATCAAGGTTTAAAACATCGATGTCAATGAAAATATCGAGGTATTACTTTTTTGGAAATTTTGATGGAAATGTCAATAAAATATCGATTTCGATGGATGTTTTTGAAAAAATTATAAAAATTAAAAATTAAAAAAATAAATTTAAATTAGTAAATAAACATTTTATTATTTTCATGTAAGTCAATATGACTATTATTTATATTATACTGGTATTAGTTGCATTTTAATGCTTATCTTTTGGGTTTCAAGAATTTTTTTACGATATAATGGGTATCTCAACACGTAAGCTTAATGTCTAATTCTTAAACTTGCTGACGCCGAACACTCCTCTTTGCATGTCGTTAAAGTTGTTTGATCTCCCTCTCTTCAACGCCGTCAAAGTTGTGTTGAAGGTTTGGGTTTTTTTGTGTCTAGCATGTCCGGTGGTGTGTCCATGTGTGTCGTCACATGCCCAAAATTAAAATAATAATAAATAAAAGGGGACATGGATTTTTGCATGTCTAACACGTGTCTGGTAGTATCCGTGTCCGACACTCACACTTAACATTTTGCACGTGTTCCATGCTTCATGGCCAAATTGGAACAAAACTCAAATTTCAATGGTAAAATGCAACACTTATAAACCTAGGAACTAAAATGAAGTCAACCCAAAACTTAAGGACAAATGTAACATTTTAAAACCTAGGGACCAAATGAAAATTAAACCCAAAACCTAAGAACCAAAAAGGTACTTTTTCCTATTTATTAGTTATATTGTAATATTTCTTTTCTTATTGATTGATGGTTTTTTTTTTCCCTATATTGGAGGACCATGTATTTATTTTAGATGAGAAAGAAGAAATACAACAATATTATTCTTCTTCCCTTAATTCAAGTCTCAAACCCTTAGCTTAATGTCTAATTCTTAGGGACCATCTTGACGAGAGCCCAGAAACTTTTCAAAGGTTTATTTCTCTTGTAATTAATCTCTTATAGTTTTTCCTTAACCAATATACTCGACTTTCAACCAGAATCTTATCAATAAATCTTCTGTAAGCTCCTAAGGGTTGCGTGATTCCAAAAATAAAAATGATATGAGATGCCCCAATAATTATCAAAGAAGTTATACCTTCAACCAAGGAGGGCCACGTAGTCGCTCACGCTCATGGCTTCGTATCTTTGAAATTCTAGATGATGTGTCCATCTACCTTGATGCCACAAAAACGGTAACAAAAACAATGAATACAAAGAGAAATGGGAAAAAAATAATCTTTAAATGTTATTGATATAGTAGAACCAAGAAGTTGAAAGGATACGGATGTGTGATACATTTAATCTAATAATAGAAATACATTTGAAATGCAACAACTATTCTGCTCAAAGTTTACATAAATTATAGGAGTCAAATTCCAGTAGTTGACAAATAAAAGACTAATCATATACATGTCATGTTCATCCAGGGGCTCTGCACAGACAGCAGTATCAAATAATTGAATTATAAAGCATCTCTGATTCCGCTGTGTACAGCTCTCTAGAGAAGGGTATCGAAGATCTATATGAAATAAAGTAGATTCTTCTATCAATAATAAACGGAGTTACCACCTTAAAGCATTTCACTAACTCTAAAGAATTTAAAAAATTACCAGTTCTTGTCCCGTAGCCCGACAGACATGGACTCCAATGACCTGCAGTCCCAGTGAATAGAATCCAGTAGCATCCAACAAATATAACAGTTGGTAAGCAAACGATAGACCTGCATCATCATAAAGAGAGTCATTGTCATCATCATAAAGACAGTCAAACAATGACGTTCTGGATAGTTTATCAAACAACGACTAAGAAATAATAGATAACCGTAATAATATTTGATTCCAAATAAAACTTCAAGAAGTGTCATCATAGAAATAAATACCAAGTACAAGCCACTTTTTTTGTCTGACATGAAACAAAGTACTTTCATAATAGATTTGACATTATTCAAGGGATTGGATAAATCAACCAGAAGTTTAACATGCATTTGTTTTCATCTCATTCGTGGTAGTACAAAGAAATTTCCCCATCTGGTTTCCTTCGTTCCAAATACCTTCAATGAAAAACTAACAAACTAATGACAGGAATGAGAGAGGAGAAGGGTGATGCGCAGGAGCGATTTCACCAAAAAAAAAGTAGAAGAAGAAGAAAGGAAGGAGATGAATAAGAATATATTAAATTGATAAAAAGGCAACTCAACAAAAAAAATTATTGAATTAATAAACTTATCAACAACAAGTGCCACTTCATTATTCGGGAGTCAATTAATGGTCCAACAAACTGTTAGGAACCAAGGTAGAATGGGATGTCTTTGTCCCACATCGGTTAGAATGGGATGACTGATGTGGTGCTTAAGTGGCTTGGCTCTCCCACCCCAATAACTAGCTTTTGGGGTGTGGTTCTCCAAGGTACTTAAGTACCTAACAATGGTATCAGAGCCGGTTGTCGATGTTTCGGAGTGGAACCGACGGAGGGTTCTGACCGGGTTAAGCCGAGTGAAGTACTGTCGGAGCAGCCGCCGGGACGTCGGCTTTCCGGGGATGGAGTATTGTTAGGAACCAAGGTAGAATGGGATGCCTTTGTCCCACATCGGTTAGAATGGGATGACTAATGTGGTACTTAAGTGGCTTGGCTCTCCCACCCCAATAGCTGGCTTTTGGGGTGTGGTTCTCCAAGGTACATAAGTACCTAACAATGGTATCAGAGTCATTCCCAGAATCTCAAAGACTAAAATGTTCCTTTTGAAACCTCATAGATAATAAATACAAACTTCAGTGACAAAAATGTATTTCGCCCAAATGGTTACTTCTTGTTGATTAACTACAGGTTTCTTCAAATAACTTCTAGGAACTTAAACACATTACCCAATTCTTCTTCCTCACCTCGCTTAGAAAGAGAGAGACTTAAGAACCCAAGAAGACAAGAAATTATATAAAACCAAGGGTTTTTTTATGTAAGAAACATTTCATTGGTTGTGAAATATCAAAAGGATATCTTATCAAACCAAAGTTGATCTTCAGTTTTCTCATTATTTTAATAAACTCTTTCTATTCCTTCATGACCGTAACCAAACTATCCAGTATCCACAATGTGTTTTCTTCAAGTAATGCGAATCCTAACCGTTGAAAATTTGAAGAACACTAAAACCGTGAACCCAACTCAAATCAAACACTTCCAGAAGCCTGAACAAAAGGGGAAAACAAATAGACAACAGCAAAGCAAATGATTGAAATGCCTTCTTAACATCTGCATAAAGATCACCAATTTGGATCATGGAGCGATTGGGTTTCTAGACTTTCTTATTCTGATGAGAACTCCAGGATAGCAGGCCGCAAGAAAACCTTAGGCATCTTGAGCTTCCAAAGGGGCTTTGAAAACTAGGTGAGGGGAGAACAGATGAATCTTCTAAAAGGGCAGCAAAAAGAGACTTAATAAAGAATAGTTGACAAAAAAACAAGGTTCCACACCTTTGAGAGTTTATTTGTTCAAAATAAATAGACAATAAAAACTTGATGATCCAGTTTATTTATTACCTTCACTACTTGCATGAAGCCATGGGTAACAAGAACCAACAATTTTCTGAAATTTCTTCATCACCCGTGTTCTTAACGATGTTTCAACTCCCAAAGTTCTAGTAGGAACAATAGAGTCACCTCTTACTTCATAAATTTCAGCATCGTTAAACCCTTCATTATCATCACCCCATAAACTTGCTTGAAGCCTGGCTTCCCTTTCTTTATTGTAAATTGAGTGCAACTTTGACTTGAAATAAGGCAATACAACCTGAAAATTCATTGTGTTAATCATTCAAGGTGCAGAGTGTGTTGCAGGGAAGTCTGGGTTTGAATCCAAATGAAATACTGTTTTTTTCTTGTATCGTATGTTCAAGAAAACTTATTATACAAAAAAGGGAAAAAAAAAAAAAAAAAAAACTATTCTGAACTTCTCTGGAGCAATATGCTACCAAACATCAATCTTTCATATCTCATATTTAGTGTCAACGGCCTTGTTCAGAGAGAGAAATATGCACAAAAGGCTGAGATAAAATGGGTAATGAATAACATACTCATAAACCAGGTACGTTATATACGAATATGTGTGCGCGTGTGTTTACATAGAGAGAGACTAGTGTACAAAACATAAAATTTTCTGAGATAAGCAAGGTAAACTAAACGTCAAAACCACCAAAACAAATGGAATAATGGTTGAATCCTCAGTATCTTTTTCAAATGAATCATGAACGAGAATCATATCTTACCAAGAAAACAACAGAAAGAACTTTTTGATGTTTTTCTAATCCTCTATGTTGAATACCATCACCAGAGACTGAACGAGCATCTTCCTTCTTTACTTGTACATTTACAGCTCTTCTTCTTAAGCCATATAAGGATTCAGAAAATGAAGCATCTGAAGCGTACAAACAAAATGAAACAAAATTAGGTACTAGAGACTGAAACAGTAATGTTCAAATTTAAAACATATGCTTTATGAAAACAATCGTCATTCACCTGTAGTTCGTAAGCTATGCGTTTCGAGAACTAGCATTAGTAAAGAAAAGAACTCATCTTCATAGTCTAACACCTTATGAAAGAATGGTCTTCTTAGAGCTAAAACCTGAAAATTTTTCACCAATCCAGAAGAATTTCAAGCATTAGGACTAAACAACAAAAATGTAATACAGTGAGGAAACAGCGTACAGCCATATAAGGATACATAATATGCACAATATCAGAGTGCCTAGGTCAAGTTGTGCACTCCTCTACTAATCTCACAGAGCAACCACCTGATCCTACGATATTTGGCACCAGGGTAACTCAAAGGATAATAAATCTTACGTAGGAGGGTTCTCCTTAGAACTTGTTTGTAACATAACTTAGTATGAAGCTTTCCTCCCCTCCTTTTCATATGACCATACTTTCAAGAAAAAAGTTTCTTATCTAACATAATTGATGGTAAAAAACAGTTGAAGAAACAAGATATTCTCGATCAAAAATCACTTTTGACACAAGATTATACGTCCTTCGCCAAGAGCCTAAAACACAAGAATTACAATGAAATTTCCAAACCTACACCATATTCCGAATTCAGATTTTAAAAAAAAAAAAAAAAAATTGGCAATAAATTCAATGACCCATTTATCAACAAATAGAACCCCACCATTTCTCGAATCTATAGAACCAACAACAATACAAAAGTGCAGATAACTAATAACTATGAAAAAAAAAAAAAAACCCAATTCGCCAAGAATAGAGCACAAGGAAATTGGCACAGCAATGGCGGGTCAGTGTTGAAGGAGAGAAATAAAAGGTATTGAAGATATGGTTTGAAAGAGAGAGAGATTGTACGCCGATAGAATAAGTGAGAGCGGCACGAAGACTGGCAGGGAGCTGCTGAGCAGCGGCCATTTCAAAGAAAGTGGGACGAGTCCCTTGACCTCCAACCTGAAACAACATGGTTCCCAAATTGGAAGCTCCGCCTGTGGGAAGGGAATGCTTCCTTCCGAGCAAATTAGTAGAGCTGTTGTACTCAAAATCCCACACTGTTCTCACAAACCATGGAATGGGAATCAAATTTTTGTAACTTACAAAATCTAATTATCAATTTTATGACTTTATCCGCTTAGGTTTTTTGTGTTTTTTTCTCCCCCCCTCCCCCATAATTCTTTTTTCTAAACCCTAAATACTCTTTTATTTCCTAAATTTTTAAAAATATATATATATTTGGTCTCTTATCTTTTAAAAAAAAATAGATTTTAAAGGTCCATCAACTAATAATTAATAATTTATTAAGATTAAACATAGAATTGAGTAAATATGTGACATGGGATATTTGTTACCACCCTCTTCTTTTCCTCCTTTTTGCTCCATCCTCACTTCTCTACTTCTCCTAAGCTTTTTGTTATTTTTCGAATTTTGTTGTTTTAAATTTAAACAGTTTGGATGAAGACGTTTAAGATATGGAATATGGGTTTAAAATTTTTTATTTCTCTTGTTCTTTTCTGATTATATCATACGACATTGACTACTCTTCAAACGAGAGCTTTCAACCTGACTATTTTGTATTGTCTTTATTTTCTATTCCAAACATCATAGCTCGAAAAGTTTTACCCTACATATCTTCTTCTTGGGAAAAATTACGACTATCTAAACAAAGTATTTGTTGATAATGATCACACCCTAGATTGCTTTGACGTAAAATGATGGTTGTTTCTTGTGTTTCACGTTGAATAATATAGTGATATGGAATGATGTTTGTTGTCTCTTGGTTTGAACTTTATTTTCACATGAGTTTCTACTACCACTTCTTTTCCATGTCCTTTCATTTGAAAAACTTATTGTTCTTGCTTCATGTCCTTTAATTTGTAGAACTACTTAGGAGTTGTTTGGGGCAAGAACATTTAAGACTATAATAACTACCTCTTTACTACCGTAAATACTATTTTTGTAATCTTCAATTAACTACCGTTAACATTATTTTAAAACCACAATTTGCTACCGTTGTTACTATTTTACATTTATCATTTTTTCAAATTTCTGTTACAGTTGTTACTATCCTACATTCATCATTTTTTAATTTTTGTTACATTCATCAATTTTTTATTAACTTTAATACCCAAGAGAAACCAAGACAAGTCACAGTTATTGAGATTTGTTCGATAACTAATATATATATATATATAAAATAAAAAAATCCAAAAATTCTCAATGAAATACTAAAAAATAAATATATTTTCTTCCCTAAAATTTGGGTTCAGTGTATTCATCATTTCTAAAATGCATTTTGTAGTTACCAAACACTCAAAAGCTTGGGGAAGGAAGGAAGGAAAGAAAAAAATTGAAATGACAAATTCAAACACATCCACTCCCCTCTCTCTAATAGCTGCTTCCCTTAACAGAACCCCCTCATAGAAAGTGAACTGTTTCTTCTTCAGCAGTAATGCTTTCTAAAAGAACATTCCTCCCTTCAATTTTACATTAACTCATCCTATTCTCACATTCTTGGTTAATATTCTCAATATCGTTGATTAAATGACAAAATTATTGAAAATATTTACAAATATAGCAAAAGGTGAATTTTGTTATATCGGTAACCAATAACTTAGCTCAGGAAAAATGTGAGAAATTATTGAACGATAATACGTTCACACGACTGAGATGGAAGATAGATAGAATTTAGAATTTATACTGCTAAAAAAAATTTAATTACTATTTACTTATTTTTCTAATTGCTTTTTACATCTAAAAGAATGTCTCATTTCCCCAAGACAAAATGAATATGACAAGACAAATTATAAAGCAAAACCGTACACACAATGTTCTAATAAAAGACGTACTAAACTTCAGCAGAATTTGATGCCAAAGCCATGTCCAATCTTTCTAGAAATGGTGTAGAATTCCAGTTGACTCTCTCTTCCTGAAATCACAAACCAAACCAGTTAATGTAGTCAATACTTATTTATCTTGAAGATATCTCTATATATTTGGATACAATACCTCTCGGTTTCTCCTAGTCGTTTTCGGACCCCGGCAAGACGAGCCTGGATTGGAATCTGCATCCTGTCCTGTATGACTCCAATAACTCCCAACACTGCCTATGATGGGCGTCTCCTCGGGACTCCGACTCCTACATCGCCTTGGAGTTGACGATGCAGTGAACTGTCTAAGCTCTTCTAGTGTCAATGCTCCTAAAATTGGCCTATCTTCATAGCTTTTGGCTGAATTTCTTGTCCACATAGGTGAGTTTCCAATGGAGCTAGAATTACTCTTGGATTTTGGTGTGGTTTCAGATTCAACTAACCAGTTTGAAAGGCTGGTATCTACTGCGATCTCGTCTTCGACATGCTTTAAATCACTACGACTTTCTTTCAACTTTCTCATTGAACGAAAAGTAGGCTCAGGGCTGATCAGTACATCACAATCTTGTTCTAAATTGATATTCTCCTTTTCTAGATGATGAACTAGTGGTAGTGTTGCCACTTTTTCAGCATTCAAACAATGAGTAACATTCTCAATTGGTTTAAGAACAGAATCGACGTTCTCGTTCCAACATTTTGATATTTTGTCCGACGAAGCCTTGTCGGGTTGAATATTAAGAGAATGATGGCTTGGATCTGGACTATTGACCTCATTCTCACCAGCTTCAAATGTAAAAACTTTGTTCCTTGAACCTAATGACAAAGAAAAGAGAGACTCTGAAGATTCCTGCTTAATCAATAACTTATTTTTTCCATCCCCATCATCATTATCAGCATCATCTTTTCTTTCTTCTTTTTCATCTAAATGGTCCATTTCTTCTACAAATTCTTCATCATCGTCATCACTGTTTTGGCAAACTGCATACCTATGATTCAAACGTATGGAGAATGCATTTGATAAATTTGAGCTTCCTCTTGATTCATCATCTTTCCTTCCACTCTTCTCCTCTATCTTAATGTCATCCAAATTATGTTCAACTTCCTTAGTAGGAACCACTATTTTATCATCCTCAATAATTGGGCATGTTTTTTCAGTCGTGTCACACAACTTAATCCGCTCTTCAAGTTTCTCTCTGTGCATTAAAAAACAGAAAAATTTACCAAAAGAAATCCAGTAAACAGCTAGAGTTTAAACATTAGAACCATACTCCAAAAACTGAAATCTAAGAATACTCGAGTTCTCAAGGATTGTTGAGGTGAAAATCCTTACTGAAATTGATCGGTTTTGTAGCTCACGTGCAAGATATGATTAGCAGAATTTATAGAATTTTGAAATAAACTACTTATTCAACAACATCGTATCATAAATTTCAATAGATAAGTCAAAGATTAAAAGCAAGAGTATACTTTTTATTAAACAACATCAAAACTTAATGCTCTATTGATAAATCAAAGTTTCAAAAGCACAGAGCAAACTTTTAGTTTCCTTTAATTTAACCTTCACTCATTTGCAATCTCTCGCAAGATGGAGAACTTAATATAAATTCTCAGATTTCAAATGGCAGAATTTAAAATCATTTCTTCAACTTCAGGAACACTCGAATAGCAACAAGAACACTCCAGTTCTCACGAGTTATCAAACTTAAAACCCAATTTGAAACTAAACTCGAAGAACACACAAGTACAAAGGACGATCGAACTGAAAATCGACATCGAAAATAAACAGAGAACCATAAAAAATCAATACAAAGTAAAAGAATCCGCAAAATCTTACAGAGAATCGTTATTTAGGTCAATCAAAGACACGTCAACCACTTCCTTCTTGGCTTGCTCCAACGCAGAAACACCTTCAGAAGCTTTAAGAATCTAACAAAAAGACAAACAAAACCACCGATCATTCAGAAACAGAAACAAAAACAAAACCCCATAAGAGAAAAGAGGAAGAAATGAAAAGGGATTACATGATTTGAAGAAGGGGGAATCTGAAAGGGGGACTTTGTGGGTTTTGGGCGCTTGGAAGGGCGAAAACAATGTAGAAAGCAGCCCATGATTAAGCGATTGAAGAGAGGGGAAAAAGGGGGGAATCAACGAGAAAAGTGAAAGAATTGAAGAAGAGGATTTTTGATTGAATGGGAGTGGGGTTTGAGTTTAAAGAAAGAGGAGAACGAAACGGGCATTGATGATTTTGATGAACATGTTTGAAGAAATATGACCGTTGGGAGAGTTGGAAAGGGCTTTTTTTGGCTTCATTCATTGGCTAAACTACTTTTTGAAGGAGCGTTACTACTTGCTTGTTGGAACTAATTTGTCAAAATAATAATAATAACAATAACAATAACAATGCTATATTATATATTTATATCAACAAGTTTCTAATTAAAAAAACAATATGGGAAATTACTTTAAATATTAAAATCTTGGAGAAACTTTTTGTGCCATTTTTGTCCCTTTATTAATATACCATCCTACCATCAATTTGATGGCAACGATGTCTTTTTACACTATCCTCAAATATTAATACCTCCTAACACATTTAATTTTATTCTCATCATTTTATTAAATTAAAAAATAATGAAAAAGAACTTCAAATCCATGATTTTTTAAATTGAGAAACTTTAGATGTTTTGTCATATTTTTAAATTCAACTATTTACATATTTCAATTCAAAATATCACAAGTAGGTATTTAAATTAAAGAAAAAACATTTACATAAAAATATAATCATTTATACTTACTTTTAATCAAACATTTTCCACATCTTCACCTCATAATTAATTTTAAAAATTAATTACTTGACTTCTAATTAAAATTAAAATTTAAATGTTTTAGAAGTTTGATTAGTCAAATAAATGTTTTATATAGTGTTATAATTACTTCTAATTAAAAATTAATATTATTTTAATATTCAATTATTTGTTTGAAATAATATTAGGAAAGTACACCATTGAAACTATGAATTAAATTAAACAAGTTTGAATATAAAAGGTTTCTTAACTTGTTTCAATAATCTAATTCTAAGAATTATGTTTTTATATTAATTTAAACTTATCATGGAAAGTCAAAAGTTTTTGTAATAATCTTCACTTTTAACCCTTAATAAAAAGTTTTTTTCTGAATTTTTTGTACATAGCACACCAAGTTTTTTAGATGGATGTTTAATTTTTTTTTTTTATATATTATACTTCATTTGTTTTTCCTTCTAAATGCAAGATCAAAAACAATCTTGAACAAAATGACTTGATACTTTTACAAGTATATCAATAATAAGTCTTTGATAAGAATGCATATCAAAAGCTTCATATGTGTCGATGCTTGGAGAATAGTCATTGATCATGACAATGTCATATATTTAATCAACGACCTACCTAATTTTTTTAAAAAATGGAGCTAGGTCAGGTCTTTAACTCACGACCTAGCTCTCACGGACCTGCACCGTCTACCTCATCTGCTGTCAACGGTAAAAAAAACCCGAAACATCAAGATTTGAAAAGGTAAAGGAATTTTTTTAATATAATAATAATCAAGATTTTAAAATGAAAGATAAATTTAATCTTTATAATAAAAATAAAATTATTGTGTATATCCATATATCCATAAAACCACAATATTTTGAAAAAGAAATATTTGTATACTATTATATGTTGAATATATTATTACGTGTTAAATAAAAATAAAAATTTGAATATTTTTCATAATGATATATAATTAGTTACCATGAGAAATTAAGGATGATTCAGTTTTAATATTTAAATGTATGAATATAATTAATAACCTAGTTATACTAAGAAATCTAATAATCTCTAATTCAGTCTCTAATCTAACACCATCAGGATTAATAAGATTTATCTCATTCTTCTCTATTCCTAACGAACAAGCAATGCGAACTATGTTTTCAATCGCAATGTCGATCTTGAATATGGTGCATCTATATATCAATGTGAATAGGGCGAGGTTGGATACAAACTTGAATTCTGATAGAAGATTTAGGTACGGGTGGATAACGACAAATCTATCAGAGTCCTAAAAGAAGCTTGAATGTTGCCAATAAATACTCTTGCTCAAGTAACATTTTATAAATGCGTCAATTATTTTGAGAAAAAAAGAGAACTAATCAGAGCTGCATTGGAGCGTCGAGATAAATGCACCCGGTAAGAATTTTTGTTACTCGCAATTTGTTTCGAATAAATTTATAATACTAAGTGAATTCACTATTCAAGTACGCACATGAAAAAATCTTGAAAATGGCTGCAAGATCTAGTAAACATGAGGTGCAATTATATGATCGACATGAAGGCGTGTTTCATGTGAAACTGGACGTCATAGCCTTAATGCTAAAGGAAGAAATATTCAAATATTAAGGTTGAATGCACTAGAGTAGTACTGTTCATGTAATAAATGAAAAACTTCTGTCATACTGTGCTTGCATTTTATGGCATTTTATTCACGTTTTAACATGAACTACGAAGGTTTTATTGAAGACTACTACAAACTTTTGACGTACACTTCATGTTACACTCCTTAGTTTCAGCCTTTACCACATGAAGATTACTGGATCACACCTGTTATGCTAGTCTTATATCCCGATCCACATTGTTGAGAAACCCGATTGACCGAAGAGTTTACGATATCATAATGAGATGGACTAGAGAGAGCCAAGTGCTCAAGTATGATGTGGAATTTATGGTCAACTAGGTCACAATCAAAGGAAATGTCCTTCGTTACAGAGACTGACATTGAATAATTAAGAAATTTTGTACTTATATTTTTTTTTGTAAATAAATTTTTTTGATGTGTACCAATTATTTCGATAAATTCTAATAAGTTTATATGTTGTACATACTATTTTACGTTATAATTAATATTTTTTACTACACTTTATTACTTACTATTTTTTTTACTTAATCTACCAGGGTCATAATTAATATTTGGCATTTTTTTGTGTAGATTATGCCTTTAAACCCAAAATCGATTGATTCTGATGTTTTGTATGATTAATCTATTCATCGATATATTGTGCACATTATAGTTTTTCATGCATATATATTGTGTCACACAATGGTAGATCCACTAAGGGGTCTGTAACCTCCCGAATTTTTAACCTTAACTCGAGGTCGTTACTTAAATAAGAACTCATAAACTTGACAAAATATAGCTGAAGCGTTTGTCAATAATAACAACATAAACACAACGGAAGCATTTGTCAATATAGTTCCTAAACACATGGTCATTTGTCCTTCTTGTCTGTCGCCGGTTTCCTCATGCTTACCTGAAAAATAAACATGAAAAAGGTGAGTACAAAAATACCCAGTAAGAAACCCACTACTGGGTCCACTAGATTAACTGTTAACTTTCTATTAAATTGTACTCTACGACACACAGTCAAATGGTTTGGTAGAAACGTCCATACAGCCCGATGACAGGGTTGTCCTAGAAAACTTGTGGGATCACGTGCAAAAATAGCTATCGTCCCACATACCGGGTACAACACGGCTAATAGATGAAGTTAACAGCTACCATAGTCCCAAAACATGCAATCTTAGTCCAAAACATTCATAAGCACACATATGAAGTTTAATT